>VDFB02315449.1:0-21995 GCA_007258455.2 Sequoia sempervirens | reverse complement strand
GCTTTAAATTCACAAAAGTAGAGAGAGAAAGAAAAAATATTCTTTTTACACTCAAGAATGAAAAATATTAATAGGTTTCTAGATTTTTGGTCTAATATTTCTTCCAATCAAGCTCCCTCTAATAAAAAATGACAACGATTTTGGTTTATATAGACTTTATAATGTACATGGCTCATTAGGTTATCTTTACTAAGATAAAAAAAAAATCAAATTAGAATTCATGTCTAGGACATAAAAAAAATAAAATTATAGATGATCATGTCTCTCAAGAAGAAACAATTTACATGTCATTTTATAGAGTCACAAGACTCTCTAGAGTTATCTTTGAAATATAAGGTACCAATCATACTATATAAATGTGTGTTTAGATTACCTTGTAGGGATTTCCCACCTAACTAGAGTAAATGCTCAATCCAAATCAAGATATATTTGATCTTCATTGAAATATGTAACTCCCTCCTTCCATAAGGTGCTCCAAATTAATATTTAAAATAAAATGAGATCAAATTTATAATAAATATTATTGAAGTAATATATTATCAACTTTATCAATCAAGTCCCTATAATCAAATTTAATTCATTAAGAACAAAAAATAAATTGTAACATATAAATTAAATTACTTCAAGTATTAAAGAAAATTAACTTATACTATAACTTAATGTTCTAACTAGACCAATCTAGCAATCTAGTATAATTAATGTTGGGAGATTTCAATCTATTTCTTAACATTAAACCATGATACCAAAATTAGAAAGATACAAGGCTTAAAATACTATAATATATAAATATAAAATTTATGTAAATCTAAAATTAAGTGTTCTCAATCTTTGATTACCATGGAGATATTTAATGGATTTTAATCAACAAATAGAAAATTTAGCAAATACCATTATTGCATCAATAGCACAAAATTTATGTGGAGAAACCATTGTAGAAGAGTACTTCACCAAGAAGAGAGTCCAAGCATGTATTAACTTTGAAATAAAGAGTACACTAACATAATACTTACATTCTCCTCTTTGCCTCTATTTAAGCAACATGACTTCAAGGAAATTCACTGTCAACAATTCACAGCCAGTAATTCACCTCCAACAATTCATCACCAACAATTCATTGTCATGCCAAATTCATCTCTAGGAAAATTCACCACCAACAATTCATCGTTGTGGAAAATTCATCACCAGCAATTTCCTAATTGTATATGTGATGAATTATCCACGACGATGAATTGCTAGTGGTGAATTTTCCATGGTGATGAATTGCTGGTGGTGAATTTTCCACGGTGATGAATTGTTGGAGGTGAATTTTTGTTGGTGAATTTTCTTAGAGCCCAAATAACACCTATGTACCTATGAAAAATCTCAAGCATCCAACTCTATGTCATTCTTACAAATATTCCTTCATGTTCCAACCATATCTACTTCTTTCCACTATCTCAGAGCTCCAACTTATAGACTTACATGAAAAATGAAACCATTGGTGGTTTATAGAATAAGAGGAATCTCAAAAAGAACCAATAAGGTGTTCAAAAATGACTCTTCGTGAATTCCCACGTGTAAGGAAACTTAAGAGTCTCTCTTTTCCCCCTCAAGCTCCCAAGCCTCATGGACAACCTATGAAATACCAAGTGACTGAAAATAAAAATATTAAATTATTTGTACTCAATCTCTTAAGCACCTAACTCGAGGAATGCCAAAAGACATATGTACAAAATTCAAGAGTCATCCTCCACTCTTTCCTAAGTGCCCCACTAGGAGGCAAAATTTTAATTAATATATTTTATCTCCATAAGTCACCTTTACCACTACCAATGGACCCCTCATTCCTTATGAATGTATTACAAACAATAAGTGGAGTAAAATATACAAATAATTTCCACTAACACCCTAAGTGTCTAGAGATACTTTCTTGGGATGTCAAAATCATGTAAAATGACGTAAGATTTACAAGATAGGTAGCACCTAAATCGTAACATTCTCTGGGCACTTGACATCATACATTATAAATACACTCATAGGAATAACCAAAAAGGGAAAAGTATCCCTTAGACAACTGTGTACCACCTAATTCTTCAACATTATTTTTTTCTCCATAAACATACTTGCAATAGAAACCATGGTAACTACCATCCCAACCAAGAACTCATTTCATCCTCCATCATGCCAATTGATGATAGGACAAGGACCATGCCAAGGTGAAACAAGCCAACTATCACTTAATTTTGTGCCAATATATACATGAACACAAGAACTACTTATAAATGGTAATGAATGGATCTAAGTGGTTGCCACACTTATATTAGCTAGAATGAAAACCATAATAATTTTCCAGCTCATCTAGTCTATCCATACCTCATACTATGGTATATAATCCAATATAGGTATAAGTCTGTGCCATCAACATATCAAACAAAAAAAACCAGAATCAGTTCCTTATATCCACCATCTTATAAATATAAATCTCAAATATAACAAGACACATAGAGATGTGATAAAAAACCTCTTAAGCATCTTAACACCACAATGAAGTGTAACTAGTCCAAGAAAGGTGTCCCCCTCATACATAACACATATATATTCTATAGCACCCATTGTATGGGTAATGCCAAATTTGAAAACTAGATCAAAACATTAACAAGTCCATCTATAGCACTCACACAGAGGATGTGGCTAACTTTATCAAATAGTTTCAAGGAAATATAGAAATGATATGAACAATATATAATTGTAAAAAATATCTCATTACCAATCTCCAAAAAACTCTCTCAATTCCTTCATACCAATGAAGAAAGAGATTAAGGCGCTACCAAAACATTTCCTAAAAATAATGAAGTTACAAACAAAAAATCTTTACTCCATACAAACATCAACTCCATAGACATAAGAACCTTTAAGAACTACCATATACTAGGGATGAGAGAACCTAAAAATCAAACCATGTCCTTATACCAACACTAACATGTGCCAAGCTATAGATGTAAAATAAGATATCCTCCAACATTCCCAAACTGAAAGGATGTCAACATCTAACCATTCAACTCAAAGTGAAATCAAAACAATAATAGATGTAAACTTCTCAAATTAAAGGTAGATAAAAAAATCATTCTTGCAAAAAAGGGAAGTAAACCTAAATCCACAAACCATTTTGTGTACCTCTCCAAAAAATTCCTCAAAACTATTACCATAGATCAAGACCAAAGCATAAGGAGAACAATGGAAATCTATAGAATAATGCACCTTCTTCTCAACAAGCCCTCATACCTAACAAAGATCAAGACTATTGCACATGAGAAGATAAGATACAAATAAATCTAACTAATCTAATAATTAATCAAACATCAACTCTCAAATCATTCACTTGTTAAGTATACCAAGAGTGGGATACAAGAGTGTCCCATGCATACAACACCAAGCAATAAAATATTACTATAAAATACAACCTTCTCATTATGTCCATAAGGGGATCACATCTATATCTAGGTGTAGGATCCTTAGTATTTTTGTTGAAATATCATAAGTAATCATTCCAACACATATCTCTAATTACAAGAGATATCCAATCTCACCTAAGCCTCTCCAGTATCCATGAGCATCCAACTAATCAAAATACATACCAACTTAAAATACAACCTATAAAATCAACAAGTTCCAATAAACCAAGATGTTAAAATCTCTAAACAATATGAAGATAGCCATCCTTTGTTAATAGAACCAAAAATATCCATAAAATATCTCTGCACTCTAAATACATGTAATAGGAGCTCCTAATGACACCAAACCCCATTACAAAAGATCATCCATCTAAACCAATAGAACCACATCACTACCAATGCTCCCATTGAAAGTGATAATGAGGTATACTTGGAATCATGATAAAAATATCCTAATAAAATATCATTCATGGCTATCAAATATTTAAACTGCACACTACAACACCAAAACATTTGAAATAAGTTACAAGATCTTGAATCAAGAAGATAGAATTAACTATGTTTGTAAGGCCTCCACGATTTGCCTTTTGTGACGTTTTGGCTATTTGAATTTAATTGGCTTAAGGATGTTGCTTGATTGTAGACTCAAATGGCATTGCTTGCAATATATGAAAGAAGATAGATAGTAAAAGAAAATAAAACTTCAACAATTCAAAAAGAATATACATTTATATATATAAAGGTGGAGTGACACATAATCATGGTGCAATTTGAATTAAAGGTGTAATGTAAAAAGTAATACATTAAATATTTTAACGGTTTATTTTATTTATGCATGCAAAAGTTTTGAATAGCGCTTATACTCATTTAAAGAAAGCATAGTGGAGAAGATGTGAAGGCGCAAGATGCTGCATGCAAAAGGAGGAGAAAAAGGTGGAGATCATCCGTTATCTATAAAAACCCTATTTTTAGAATATGGTAACATTGATTCGGGGATGACAGAAAAAAGAAAAGAGAGAAAAACGAACAAGATATGGATGGATCTGCATGAACCGGGGGGGGGCGGGCCTGTGGTGAAGCGGCTGGGAGGTGCTGGTAGTGGGGAGTTCATGAGCATTAGAGAAGTTGAGGAGGTTTATGCTGCCGCCAAGGTGGTCGATGCAGGATTCATTGAGTATGATTCGAAGGATAATCCTATTGTTACTATTGATAAGAAGAAGATTGAACCCATTCCTGCTCTCAATCGCGAGGAGATCGATTATGAGCCATTCAATAAGGGTTTTTATGAGGAAGCGCCTTCCATTTGAGACAGAGTAGATGCTGGCGAAGGTTGAGGAATCTGGTGCGCCGCATGCGTAACACAGTTTGCGCGGAGTTTTGAGTGTCTCTGTGGGACATGGAAAAGAGATAGATGAGGCATAATTGTAACCAATCGCTTTCGGACTGAGAGAGAGAGAGCAATGAGAGATAATCTGTAATACCGTCCTTATAGTGTAGACCAGCGTGCAAAATTGGCTTTCTCTTCTTTCAAAAGGTTCGCTTTTTTATTGATCTGAGTCTTCATTGCACCCCGATGCGTGTAAATCTCCTTCAATATTTTGGATTGTGTCCCATTTCTATGCTTTTGCATTCTGCATTTATGCCTGTTCCATCACTCTCATTTAGGCACTAAGACATCATTGTGAGCCTGATTTATTAGTACCTTGCTTTTAAGCAATTTGCCAAGCTGATTTCTCGACTTGTGCATTGATCTCTTGTGTTTGTGAACGTAGTTTGTTTCACACATATGAAGCACGTACCATTTTATGGTCTTCTATCTGTCTATACGCAGGTGTCTTTTAAGTTCTCTATCTGTCGTCAATCTCCTTACCAACTAAACCTCATTACACCTGCCACATCTGCATAGATGTTTATGAAAAGAACATATGATAATATATTTTAATTATATAGATAATATTATTTAAATTATATAGATAATACTATGAATATATATTGCATAAATGTATTAAAAAACAACATAGATCAGTTTTTTTTTCTATTTTGAGATTCCGCATTTCTTCCGTGTACCCATTGTGCACCAAGGTGCAATTGCTAGTAAATAACTTATTCTATCTAAATATCTTAGGAGTGGGTGTGTCGTTATTCCCTTTATAGGTGAGAGGTAGGAACCTAATCTAATAGTTACAAGGTTGTGATTTTAATAAAATATCCATAGCATATAGGAATAAATGGTCGGCAAGGGAATTTAAGGTGTCTAATCTGAAATGTATCTTTGTCATCATGGATTAATGAATTTAAGATCTATCATTGCTATTCTCTAGTCCTTATATTTACATAGAATTACAATGAATTTCATTTAGGATAATAGTTTATGAATCTAGATTTAAAAAGTTAAAGTTTATATGTTGTTAATTCGCTTTTATCCGATTTAACAATGACTCAATTATTTTGGGTAAATGATACCATTGGATTTAATTACTTAATTCATATGGCATTCAATAGTTATGTTTAGAGATGCATAAAATGTATTGTTTCTTTGAGAACTAAATTTAATTCGGGTTGATAGCAACTTACCTTTTATCATCCTTTGATTTTCAATAGTTAGGATTGTAGAAATTCTTTATTGTAATAGAGGATGAAATTGGAAATAAAAATACGTGACCGGGTTACGATATTTAAGGTGTGTAATTAATTAAACCGATTGAATTAGATTATCTTTAATAGTTAATACTTGTCCTTTCAGAATCATTTAATAGTTGATTTTGATATTTGTTTAAATAGTGTGGGTTTCAACATATCCTTCTATACTTAAATTGTATATTGGCTAACTAATATCATTGTCCATCGAGTATCATCCTGAATGGATTTCTTTTAAAAGTTAGTGGTAGATGTCCCATTGAATGTTATATGATAAATAGCAAGAGTGGTGAAAGCAATGTCTCCTCTGGGTGTCTTGTGACTTTTTATTTGTTTTGATTTGAGTTTTAGAAATGATGCTATAATGTTCTTCCATGAATGAAATGATTTGAATATTGTTCTATGTGGAAGAAATTTTGTTCTATGGAGTATCCATGTTCGTGAAGTAAGGGTTGCTTGGATTGATTACTATATTTGTGATTAGGGATTGCATCGATTTTGGAAAGTTTGTTGAGTTTGATTATGGTCAAAGGTGGAAACCCATTTGTGCCTTATGGTCATTGAGTGAATTTTGAACCTGTGGTTGGTTTTGTATTGAGGGGATTTTGTTAGTTTTGTTTGGGTTTGAAGGTCTTGCTATGATGTTACCCCCATTATTCTTTACTCGTTGACTCGTTAATTGTGGGATGAAAATAGCTCTTTGAGATCTTTTTATTGTTGACATTTCTTTGATGGGGTTGTGTGGTGGGGCGTTACAATGTTACTACACAAAGTTCCCACTAAAAGTGACACCAAACTATACATGACATCTTAAATGAAATCACTTCCAAAGCTCCATTGAAATTGAACAAAGCCTCTCATGCACCATAGTTAACTAATATAAGTCCCAATGTACAACTAAATTAGGTACTCCAAATATCCATCTCTTTTTCTTAGTGCAAAAAATATACCAATGCAAAAAGGTGACCAAAAAAGGCCAACCAAATATAATATACATCAAATAATTCACAAGATTTGTACACATGTTACATATCAAAGGAGAAAAGCATGACCAAATCTCTAATATCAAAAAACTAAATATGGATTCAACACCACATTAGTTGTACATGTGCAAAATAGAGGCAACCAAAGATAACATGTATATTTCCAAGACTCAAACAAAAGATCAATGCTAGTCTTGATTTGCCTAATAAATCCACACTAGCGTAATCATAGTTTTAGGAAGCTAACAAGAAAGCATGCAAATTTGTAACTATTTCTAGCCATATGTTGAATGCACAAGACAACTAAGAGGGGGGGTGAATCGTTGTACATTAAAACATCAAAACCCTTATTAAATTAATTAACCTTTAATCTATTAGAATGATTTAGCATAAAATCAAATAATAAAAAACTGAAACTCATCAACAACATGCACAATAGAACACTAGATTTACATGGAAAACCCAAGAAGGGAAAAACCACGGTGAGGATTAACTCATAATATAAAGTAATAGCAACATCAAATATAATAGGCTTACTGCTAGAGGGCTCACTACCCAGAAAGAAGGCCTCATTACCAAAGGCTCATTGCTAGATTACAAAAAAGAAGAAAGAAGAATATTATAGTGAGAAATCCATCTTAATTCAACAAAAAAATCCACCATGTAACATCACCAACACATTCATAGTATCTTTGAAGATTGTAGACACCTTCTATTCATTACTTCTTGTAGTATAACACATTAAATCTTGCACTGCATTTTTCACTTTCACACTTCATAGCTTTTCACTTTGCATCACACACTCTACACACACATCCTTTATCAACTGTAACACAAGTATTTATACATTCTTCAACCTTAAAAACAATTGACAAGGTCATCTATGCACCTCAACCATGCAAATTCAAATTAGGTCAGCATCAAAACATTCCCGTGGTGGAAAGGAATGAAGGTGGACCACAACACACCTTGATTCAGACCTAAATACACACATGTACACACTACATCACACTTCCATAGACAATGAACCATATCCATAATTAGTGCAAATAACCAAGGTCGACCAAACCTATGTAAACACCATTAATATTTTAAGTACGCACTTCCTTTGATCCAAAGACAACTTGTAGACTAGACACAACACTCAAACACAATTTGGAATATTCCACAAACACCCTAAAATACAACATTTTCCTTCGTAACAACTTTCACTTGAAGAATGTACACACCTAGTACATTCAAATGATCTTTCATATACTATAACTCAAGAAACTATCTCGAAGAGCACCAAACAATGAACAACTTCAACTAGAGATAGATATAAGCAATATTAGAACACTTCCAAATCTACAAGATCAAAAACTAGACTGTGGAGAAATGTGGAGTGAAACCATTTCTCCCAAACACCACTGCAACATATAGTTCACACACTCATGAACAACAACTTTCTCTAGACAACGATCCAGAACCAAAAACTTTGGATATATCACCTCTGAACACCTCTGACCAACATATCCAAACCACATGAGCATATCTTTAACACAAAAGAAATGCAGAGCAAAACCAAAACACTACTCTATAGCACAAAACACCTCTTCAACACACTGTTTCTTCTTTTATTCAAATTTTCTCAAAAGAACTTGGAAACCAAGCACTAGAGACACATACTCATCATCTTTAGCACTTCCTCATCACCACCGAGCCAACTACAATACAACGACTCAACTATACATCCATAAACATAAGCTTATCAAAGAAACACTAGAGGTTGACACCAGTAACACTTACTAATGACAACATAATGCAACTAATCAAAGCATCACCACAAACAATCTTCCCATAGAAATATTGACACCAATGAAAATACATAAGCTTGTTGACATCAATGACAACACCAACTCAACACCAATTGCTCATTCTTGCAACACCATAATACCCTGAATACAGTCATTTCACAAATCTAGAAAGCGTAGATTTTGGTTCACATATCAAACTTACAAAAATATCTAATATAAATCCAAATCCACTTAAACATCTAGACATTCACAATTATGAACAACACCAAATATGCCATCTAAAGCAATGCAATATTATAGATCTATAAAACCATAAACTTTTAAAACAAGATACAAAACCTACATATCCAAAATAATGTGAATATAAAAAGGTGTTGGGAACCCTTCAAAAATTTGTAAAATTAAAATAAATCCTTATAAATTAAGCATAATTATTCCTTTTGATGATTCCTATGTGGCTTCCCATGTATTTTGGTGGCTAGTTGTTTAGTTAAAATTATTTTTGTTTATGTTTTTGGCCTCCTTTATGTGTCCCTGATATGTAGGTTTTTCACTAGAATTTGGAACTTATGGATTAGGTCTTGGGGTTCTAGTCCCTCTTACAACATTGACCCTACCCTCTCTTTGTATCCTTCATTATTCCATTTTGAGTTGTAGGTCCTCAAGTGGACCTTGGACTAAGGGACTAGGTGTTAAAGTCCAATTCTATTTTAGTTCCTAGTCCTTACTATATGTCCTCCCTACTATTCCATTGTTTTATTTCTCCATCAATCCTTGGACTTGTGGGGGATCCTTGGAGCTTAGAATCCAATCCCAAGGTTCTAGGTTCCTCTATCATTTTTTGCCCCGCCTTCTTTCTCCTTCCCTACATGGCTTTGAGTTTGCAAGTGAACCCTAAAACTTGCACTATGTTCCAAGTGTTAGGTTCCCTCTAGCTCACATCTATAGTTCCTCTTTCCCCCATCCCCTCAACTTCTAGTTCCATGTTCAACCTTAGTATGGAGATCTAGCCTTACTTCATCCTTTCTCTAGTTTAATTCTAAGTTCCCTCTTGGGATCGAATTCCTGATCCACTTCCTTTTCCATTTATGTTTCCATTTTCCTCCTTGGCTTTGACCCCCAACACTTCCATTCTACTGAACATTAGGGTATCTTGTGTACTTTTCACCTCTTCTAATATTCTTAGTTCCAATTCCTTACTTGATCTTGAATCCACTTAAATCAAGTTCCATCTTAATTTGTAGGTCCCTCCTAGATTTTAACTCTTGCCAAGTAACAAAACATTTAAATTTTGTGTCAAGGTTTGATGCACTCATCCATATACCCTAATCACTCCATTAATGCTTGATTTCACCTTTGCAATGTTCCAAATGTATTTCCCATCCAATTTTTTTTTTTTTTACTACTGGGAAATATGTGGATGTAATAATGAATAGTTATGGGTATTTTGGTTGCCATAAATTGAGATTTGATTGTAGGGGTGGGCTACCATATTACCATTAATATTTTTTTTGTGTTCTTCCCACTCAAATCTACACACATGAATTTGGGCCATTCATTTTGAATATTGAATGACCTTGCACAACCTTCACATATTACATCCATTGGTTTGCACAATTCTCACATGCCATGTCATGATTTATGGTTTTGTGGCACATGATTTTATCTTACCACTTGGTTATATTTGTGTGGGCTTAAGTTTATATAAGAAAACACATGATTGGTGGTTATGGTTGGTTAAGTGATTGGGTTGTCATATTATTGAGTCTTTATAAGGAGTGCACAAGTGAAGCATGGAATCAGATGTGTGGATTCATGCTTGGACACATGGAGGATGCATTAGGGAGGCTTAATGTTTTAGAAGTATTCATTGTAACTCTGTACACACATGTATTATTTTATTGCTAAATAACAGGTGGAGTATGGATTCTTTTGGAGGCTTCTTGAGGATTTTCCCAATGTATATATTATGTAATCTTATGGATTATCTATTTGATCTATGCAATATGGTTATTTTGTAAGCTTTTATAGTGTGTTTCTCTCATGGGGTTATGTAGGAAATGGATTAAATGAACTGGGCATTGATGTATTATTTCCTAATAGGCTTAAAAAAGATGTTACTAATTTTATGGAAATATTTTTGGAATGACATTGAGTAAAGGATGATCCTATACATCCAATAGGACTCTTATACCCTCATGATATACTAGAGTAAAAATGTAGTTTATATGTATGGACTTTATCTAAGGACTACCAATGTCAAAATTTTGGTGGTGGTTGAAAAACTCACCAAAGTAGCTCATTTCATTCTTATAAATGTATTAGATGGTTCATTAACCTAAGCCAATAAATTTGTTTGAGAAAACTTTATATTGCATGGAGTAATATAGATGGACATTTTTTATCATGATGCTCACATGACATCATTTTTTTGGAAAAAATTAAATGCAACCTTGGGAACTCATTTAAAAATTAGCACAACTTATCATCCACAAATAGATGGTCATGCATAGTAGGTAAATCTGATTGTTGAAGATTTTCTTTGAATGTATTACATGGATCAACAATACAAGTGGGAAGAGTATCTTCCCTTATTTGAGTTTATATATAATAATTACTTTCAATATTTTCTAGGAATGAAATCCTTTGAATATTTATATAGTGGAAAATGTTGTACTCTTATTATTTGGGATAGTGTTGAGGATAGAGTGGTCATAGGTCCAAATATGCTTAAGGAGATGGATGAAAAGATGAGGATGATTAGGGGAAGATTAAAGGAAGTTTATAATAGAAAAAAGAGTTTTATAGATAATAATAGGGCACATAGATAGTTTTCGTAGGAGATAAAGTATTTTTAAGAGTTTGAAACTTAGAAAAAGTGAAACCCTAAGATTTGACCCTAGGGTTTATGCATTTTTTCAAGATGTGTCATTCATTTATTAGAGATTTGATGGATAGTGAGGTTTTGATGGATTTGGACAAGGTATGATATTAAATTAGACCTAATAGGTGAGTCAATAATGTGGAGAAGGATTTAAACTCACAAAACCCATTCTAAATTCTCACAACAAATGCTCAAACAAAATAGAGAAATTGTAAATTAACACGCAAAAAATTGCTTGCACAGGAAACCACTAGTTTTCTCCATTAAAGAAATTTGATTACAAGATTTTTCAGTCATCAAAGGTCTGATATGCAACAAATAAGCTTCTTGCAGGAATCAAATATGCAAGGAAAAACATTCAAATACAATACTATGCTTAGCTATGTGAGCTTTTGCAAACAAAATTCATCTCCCAACACTAAAACACCACCTAGTACAACTCTATTATTTTGAAACTTTCATGGACTGTTGTAAATCAGTCCAAACCTGGAACCAACACCCCAATTTTTTTTTTGCAAAGAAAGCTACACCCTCCTCTCCTCTGCCTTATAAAATCCACTACAAAGCTCTTTAATTGTTTCATAAATTCTTGATTCTCCACCACTCTATCAAGGGATTTATTTCATATGTCTAATTTTTTCCTTCCTCAACCAAATACGCCATCTCCTGTAGCTGAAAAATTAGACTTCAAAAAGATAATTAAAAATTATTTAAAACCCACTTACAACAACCTCACAAAGATAGGCTTTTTCAGTTTTCTTTCCCTCCTCTTTTGACTCTCGAAAAGGAAAGAAGACAAAAATCAGTCTTGGGTGCCCACTTCTGTAGTCACTACTTTTTAGGGATCATGATGAAGTATTGTAACTTCCCAATTTAAAAAATCCAACACCTTAATAACCTTTTCAAGGACTAATTTGCAATTAAAATTTAAACTATTTTTTTTTAATTTTTCACCCTACTAGCCAACTTAACAATGTGCAAAGGGGAAAATATTAGGAAAATTTAATTATTTAAAAATAATTCATTTTCCACCCTACAACATGAGTTCAAACCAAAATTAACTTCACACCAAAATTTAAAAATACTAAACAAAATTAAACCTCAAGATTGACACAGGATTGTCGAATGTCATGGATGCTCATGCATTAAACACCCACGGTAGAAAATAAATGTTTCATGAGTGTGACTCATAAAAATTTGTAGATCTGATGCTCATTTTGTGTCCATATTGTAGCCTTATTCACTTGAACCTTCTTTCTTACCTGTACCTATAACTTGATGTCTCTTCCATCTTTCATTCCTCCTCTCTTCCTTTCTCTTTCCACAAATTCCAATTCCCACCAATTTGCACTATGAAATGTTGGAAAACAATAATCATCAATTTTCTCTTCATCAATAAAATAAGGAAACTCATGCATTACCTCTCCCCTTGTTATTGCTGCTACAACCAATTCATTTTTAATCTTTTTTTGTTCCCTGTGCCCCTCCTTTCCTTTATCTCCTAATAAGTATTTTTCAGCTACAAATTCAATGTTAGTAACACAATCAAAATACTCCTCCTTTTCATCCCTCTCCTTTATATCCATTTCAATGTCAATAGAACTATCAAAATATTCTTCTCTTCCACCCTGCAATAAATTGTCATGCATACAAGTCTCTTTATATCACATGAGAAATCATCAACTAATGCAAACAAAAGCTCACCAAACAAATCAACATCCACTTTCTCACCTTCTTCCTAAATTGCAACTTTTGTAACTTCATTCAACAATGTAATCATTGCTGCAAACTCTTCTTCTACACTAATCTCATCATGCTCACACAAATCAACAACATTTTCACAAAATTTAGATTTTACCTCTTCTTTCTCCACTGAAACTTTCACTATACCCCTTTTGAATGTAATCAATACTACTGCAACTTGCATTAGAAAACCATGATTTTCATCCTCATCCTCTTTTACTAATTTTTTAACTCCATTAACCAAACAATTTCTAGTTTTATTGCATACCTTTCCTTCTTCCGTACTCAAGGGCTTCAACTTGTGTTTGATTTGATTCCATACTTCATCAAGGAGTATGTATTGGCATACCCATCATGTACTACACACCTGTCAAACTACCAAGGCCTTCCTAGTAACAAGTGACAAACATTCATAGATATTAAATCACATAAAAACTCATCATGATAATCACCTATCTTAAATTTTACAAGACATTTTTCATTTGCAAGAACTTTATGATCATCTTGTAACCAAGCAATCCTGTATGGATGTGGGTGTCTTCTTCTTTCCAACTACAACTTATTTACCATTTCTTCAAAAAAAAGATTTTTAGTACTACCACGATCAATAATAACATTACAAACTTTACCTTCACACTTACATCTTGTCTTGAACAATCTCTTCCTTTGATCTGGTTCTTTTCCTTCATTCATCAGGACTCTTCTTGAAACAAGTACTTCTCCATCCTCTGCCTCTTTTGAGTGTGAAGACTTAGAATCCTCCTCATTCAAATTTTCTACCCTTGTATTAATTTAAGCCCTCCTATTCGTCCTCTCTAGTTTTGGACATTCATAAGATATGTGTCCTTCTTCTCCACATCTAAAACAAGTTATTTTATAATGTCCTCTTCTTGATCCTCTACCCGATCTTCCTCTTCCTCTAAAATTTTGATCATGTGACTAACTTGAACTCTCACCTCTTTCATCCTTTTTTCCCTTAGTATCTCCAATATAATTTCTATCCTCATTTTTCTACACATTAATTTTACCCTTTCCTCTTTGCTTCATATCAAATTTCATGTTCAATCTTTCTTCTACTTTTAATGCAAATTGATATGCATCCTCAATGGTGTATATTCTCACTAATTCCAATTCCTCTTGTATGCTTAGCTTTAACCCATTAATTTAATGAGCTATCTTTTCCTTTTTTGCTTTAGAATATCTGGTTCTAATCAGAATCTTATGGAATTATTATGTGTACTCCTTCACAATTCTCATTCTTTGTCTCAAATTTTGCATCTTTTTTAGCAGCTCCAACTCATAGTCTACTAGAATGAATTTCCTCTTCATATTCTCTATCATTCTATCCCATTTTAATATCTTGTCCTACCCTATTCTTCCTCTTTCAAGCTGCATTTCCTTCCACCAAATGCTAGAATGCCCTTTTAGTTTTATTTTTGCAAACCTCACCCTATGAGGGTCTTCAATCTCATCAAACTCAAAAAATTCCTCCATGTCATTAATCCAATCTATCAACTCTTTTGGATTCAAGCTTCCACTAAAGTTTTCAACCTCCATCTTAGGACTTTTTCCAATTTTTGCAATAGCTTTCAACAATCTAATTTCTCCAGGGTCCATTGGTTCTTGTTCTTCCTCTTCAAATTCCTCTTCAACTTCATCTTCTCTACGCACATCTCTTTTGCGAAGACTTCCTATAAATCCTCAAATTTCCTTCTTAGAGCTCTTAAATCATCTCTTGGAGGATCTCTTCATCCTCCTCTACCTGAGCTACCTCTACCACGATTGGAAACTCTTGGAGGCTTTTTAATATTCTTCACCCACTACTCACAAGTCCTGCTGCAAACTGCCTCTCTTCGGCACTATGTTTACAGACTAAAAATAACTTGCTCTGATACCACTAATGTAGAGAGGGATTTAAACTCACAAAAACCTCTCTAAATTCTCAGAACAAATGCTCAAACATAATAGAGAAATTATAAATTAACACACATAAAATTGCTTGCACAGGAAACAACTGATTGTCTCCATTAAAAGAAATATGATTACAAGAGTTTTCAGTCATCAAAGGACTGATATGAAAAAAATAAGCTTCTTATAGGCATCAAATATGCAAGGAAAAACATTCAAAAACAATACTATGCTCAGCTATGTGAGCTTTTGCAAACAAAATTCATGTCCCAAGACTAAAACACCACCTACAACTTTTGTATCTTCAACTCTATTGTTTTGAAACCTTCATGGACTGTTGTAAATCAGTCCAAAACTGCAACCAACACCCCAAATTTTTTTCTCCAGAGAAAGATACGCCCTCCTCTCCTTTTCCTTCAAAAATCCACTACAAAACTCTTTCATTGTTTCATAAATTCTTGATTCTCCACCACTTTGTCAAGGGATTTATTTCATATGTCTAATTTTTTCCTTCCTCAACCAGGTACACCATCTCCTTTAGCTGAAAAATCAGACTTCAAAAAGATAATTAAAACTCATTTAAAACCCACTTACAACAACCTCACAAAGATAGGCGTTTTCAGTTTTCTTTCCCTCCTCTTTTGACTCCTGAAAAGGAAAGAAGACAAAAATTAATCTTGGGCGCCCACTTCTCTAGTCCCTACTTTTTAGGTATCATGGTGAAGTTTTGTAACTCCCCAATTTCAAAAATCCAACACCTCAATAACCTTTTGGAATAATTTTCAATTAAAATTTAAACTTCTTTTCTTGCTTTTTCACCCCACTAGCCAACTTGCCAATGTGCAAAGGGGAAAATATTCGGAAAATTTAATTATTCAAAAATAAGTCATTTTCCACCCTACAACATGAGTTCAAACCAAAATTAACTTCACACCAAAATTGAAAAATACTAAACAAAATTAAACCTCGAGATTGACATAGGATTGTCGAATGTCATTGATGCTCTTACATCAGTCAACCAACCCTTGACCAAATTTGGAAATGGCCTAATGATGAAATGCAATGATCTAACTAGGATAATAGTGCAATTTACTATTTTGATGTGAATATAGAAAACACACAAATTCACAGGAGAATTTGAACAATTGAGAAGGATAGAGTAGGACACTATGCACCTATAGTTCAAATCTGAGCCTAATTTTGGAGGACACTCATGTTCCTAGAGCATGAGTGTCCTTGTAGATATTTTCCAGATCTATTTTTGAGGTCCTCTGATGTTAGATATATTCTTTATATTCCTACCTACAAATATGTTGGAACACTATCAAATATTTTTGTAACCAAGTTTATGTGAGTTGACAAGGTGTAGGGATTTAAATGCAACAATAAATGGGTTTATTCAAATTCCTTCCAATCCTCTTCAAACCTAATATTTTCACATTCATAAAGAGAGGAAATGTTGGGCCATTTAGGAGTTTTCCTCAATCAAACCTCATGTAAGTGTTTCCACTTGCACAATGGCAATGGCAATGTCAATGATAAAATGATAATGGATAGGAAGGAATGATGAAATCACAAAGTGTTGCAACTCACCACCCTTTAATGGATTTCGTGAAGGAATGAAGTCATGTATATCACTTCAAGGTCATGGATCTTGCTTTCTTGATTTTTTTGAATTCTTGAATTGCTTGGAGACCTACAAAAGTGTTAGCCTTCCCAAAAAAGTGATAGCATGAACACACATAAAACCACATAAGATTTGACTTGATGTTAGGATCTTGAATTACTGCAATAAAGCTTTGAAATGATGCTATTGACTTGCTCAATAGTGCTCTTGATAATAATTTCTCCAATGATTTCCTAGATAGATTTGAAATGATACAATAACTAGGCATTTATAGGCATTTATTCAATTTCCCAAATATTAAATCTTGATGGCCGCCTTTAGACACTTGAATTGCAAACATTAAATTTCCACAACTAACATATTTGAATTTGGAGCCAAAATAGAGGGACACTCACACCCAAGGAGTGAGTGTCCTTGCCCTATTTTTTTGTATTTTAAGTGTCGAGGGCAAGGTCTTAGATAAATGCATTTTTTCTCACTTGCAATTCATTTTAAATTGTTAAAAATGGGCCATAGAATGCATAATTTAAGAAATTAAATACTCAATTATGTCCAATAATTAAAGGGGGAGAAAAAAATAAGGTGAAATTGTCAAGGGTGACAATTTACGACAATACAAAGTCAAACCTCAAATGGGCTCCATTTCTTTTAGAAAGTTAGCTAATCTTACTCCTTGGTATGTGGGGACATTTAAAGTCTTGGAAGTTATTAACCCTATTTCCTAAAGACTAACTCTACCTCCAACTCTCTCTTGAATCCATAATGATATTTCATGTTTCATTCCTTAAGCCTTATCATCTTGATGCTACTCACATTCTTGATTGGTTGGTTTTATAGGTTCAATATCTAGGAGTGGTTCAAGTAGAACCTTTACAAATAATTGATATGAAAAAATTCAGTTGCACAATGGAGAAGTGGTCCAGTGCAGGGTATAATGGGACTAATACTATGAGAAGAACACTACTTGGGAGGATGCTAAAGAAATTCAATGCTTGTTTTTACATTTCTTTTAGTGTTGTTCTATGCTAAGGACATAGAGACAATTACTCTTATTAGAGGGGAGGAATTTCACAACCTCTCTATTGCACCTAAATAATTATATATTTATGCATAAATAAGTAAGATGAGGAGACAATTACTTGATTATTGAATAATGGTTGATGTGAATAATCTTGAATTTATTGTGTTGTGATTATTATTATGATTTCTTAGGTCGACAAGTTATTTAAATATTATGCAATAATTCAATATTGATATTTCATTATTCAATTTTATGTTGAATTGTTAGAACAATTATGTTGATAATGACTAACTGCATTTTCATTGTTTGTGAGTTTGACAAGAAACATTTGATGCTCTTTTGTGATAGAGAGAGAAGCATCATGGAGAAGGTGTCTAGCTATCTTGATAATGAATTTTATGAAGAAATCGCACACACACACACACACACACACACCATATTGACATGCATTTTTTTTGGAATAATATTTGTGTGCATTTTTTTAACATGGAATAATTTTATGTAAGCCATTTAAGAATTTCCTTTCTAATAGGTTAATGAATTTTGAGAATTTTTTAATTAACGAGGTTATATATATACCTATATAATAAATTTTATTTAATATAAACATAAATAGATCTAGATAAATCAACAAAAATATAATTATAAATATGTGTATGTTATGTGATAATGGATTTACTTATAATTAAGTGTAATTAAAAAGGCACTTGAATTTGAGTGTTAACCAAAAGGGGAACTAAAGTTTTATTTGTAGTTAAGGGAGATAACTTCCATGAAGGAGGGTGACAATTGGAGTGAATTTTAGTTGCATGACACATGGGGAGAGGAAACAAATTGATTTTAATTTTAAACCATGCATGTAGGGTGAGGATCACAACTTGGAAAAAGGGAAGTTGAAAATAAACAATCAAGAAACTCTTATAAAAAAGAGGAAGGATCATGGAGGGATTGACATGGGTTCGAGAAAGGAGAGAGGAAAATGATCTAGCTCAAAAAAATAACAAAAATGAAGCACCTTCAACATATTTCATAGGTAGGTCGACTTACCTAGTTGGTATGTTTGATCTTTGGAGACTAATGTCTTTTTAATTAGCATTTTTATAAGAAAACATTGTGAGATCAGTATAATTTCTACAAAATTCACCACTTTATTTAGATTTTTTTATAGAATAATTGTTTGGATCATTGCAAAGATTATATAATTTTATTTTTAACGTGGTGTCAATGATAGTATGGTGGAATCTGTTAGTTTTATTAAAATATTAACATATACTAGAAAAGTTGTGATCCTGCAATCTTTATAGGTTAAAGATAATTTTATCAATTATCTACCTTGTTATACTTCTATGCGCTCTACCAAGCCATTTCATATGCCTTTTTAAACTTATATTTGATGCATGATTGGTGTTGATAATTCAATGAAAATTATTAATGTAACGTGGGCTTGATTTTCACTAATTGTTTCAATGGTTAATCATTGGTTTCCTCCAATTGATAAATTAGTTACCATATCAATAATTTCCAAAACCATCTAGAGATATATATTCAAATCATTTTACTCCCTTCTAAATATGTTACATGTATTAGATTGTTGTTTGATATAGGAAAAACCCAAGAAATATTTAAAAATATACCATTATTCACCCCAAGAACCTGCATACATAAACAAAAAATTAGATATTAGGTAATCATAATTGTAGGGTTATTTCCATGATTGAATAGATATTATGATAAAAATCATATCCAATTCACTAGATGGTTAGTCACATCAACATTGTATAAACTTATTATTTTGAGGCTAAATGCCTATTGTTGGGTGTTACTCAATTAAGGACTAGTAATGGTAGAGAGTAATGGGATAAGTATAAAGTAGATCAAATCACATAAAACTTAGTACTAATAGGATCTAATGACCTATAGTTGTGTTGTTCTTCTTTGAACTCAAGTCATCATAAATTGTTACAACAATGTCAAGGAATTAAACTTTTAACGTACAAAGAAATTAAAATACTATTGGTAGGAGTTAGTACTACCACCTACTTAGCTAATTACATGTAGAAATGGCTTGGTGCTAGTTGCCTTGGAAATTTATGTTTGAGGTCTAAAGTCAATATGAAGGGTCTACACTTGGATTTCAAGATTTTTTTTTGGACTAACTCATTGAAAATTTATGTTATGAACATCTTATCATCGGTATAATTTCTATTTTTTTGGAGATCTTCATCACATATGATGGATTGAATTTAGTTATAAACTATAAGAAAAATATATAATTTTTCTACTTAGTGTTTATGTTTTGAACCTTGAAAACCACTAATTATTTTTTTGACATGTTTGTTTGTTTAGTATTCAAATTCCTTGTGTATACACACATACCCACATTATATTATATGTATTATTAGATATTATTTTATTAATATAATAATATAAGTATAATAATCTTTATACATTATCACTCCTTTAATAAGATTTGATGATGTTATATCATCCTTATAATGATATGTTATTACCATAGGTTTTAGTGATGAATTTAAAAGGATATTGCAAGAATAAATAAAACAATATATTTGTATAGAGTATACACCATTCACATGTACATTTAAACTATTGTTGGAAAAATAGTCACATATAGATTGATGTATAATATTTTAAATATTATACATCAATCTATGGAATCAAAAGGAATAAAATAAACCAAGATATATATGTTGGAAATGGTATATTATTATGTTTGTGATGTTGCTGAGATTAATTAAATAGGTAGAACATTATATTTGGGACTCAAATATGTAATGTGAGTTTTTCTTGAGTCCCTTCCTTTCTGTGTGTCTTGGTAATTTTTGACCCATTATTGATAATTGATCTAAGAGAATTCTAAATGGGATAACTTGCTTAAAATTGTTCCACTGGTTATTGTAACAAGCCCCTTTTTCATATTTAGTCAAATACCTAAGTTTAAAAACCAAAATTGGCTAAGTGTTGAGTTTCGAGGTTGTCCATACCTGAATGCCTTTCTTGTTAGTTTGAAACCTTGCTTAGAAGCCTTGTGAATGTAGCTAAGTATCAAAATTTCCAACCTTTAAATTTTTTGAAGTTTCCCATACACTCATACCATTCCTTGGCATCCTTCACCCCCAAAATTTGAAGGTTAAAAAGTTGCTTCTATGTTGTTTCGACATAGTTCAAATTTTTGTGTCCATCAATACCTTTCCTTGGCATCCTTGATCCCTAAGTTCAAAATTATTTTGAAATTTAAAACTTCCTCCTTCATCCATTCCTTGGTCCTTGTCTCCTCAATTCCTAAAACCCTTGATCCATAAACTTTGAAAGTTAAATTTTATTTAAGTGTTTAGATTGTCGATCTTTTGGACTGCCAGGGTTTCCCTTACCTTCTTATCATCCTTTTTGTCCTTGATCCCTTGAAAATTTCTCTTTGTATTTTAGAATTTCAAAATTCATCCATCCATCCCAATCAGACTTGTCGTCTGGTCATGATTTCCTTGAAATTGTAATTTTCCAAAAAAATTCCCTTCTTCCATTCTAAAATTCCTCTAATTCTTTTAGACTTTCATGGTTTACCATTCATTCATAATTTTCCTTCTATCCTTGATACCTCAAGGGTCCACATTTCCTCTAATGATATCATCATACTTTTGGACTATTTGTACATCACATCCTCTCATCCTATTGGCAGGTTGTTTAATGGAGGTCCAATGCTCGATGGATAAGTGATTTATCGGGATATTAGAGATGGAAATGCCCATGTCCTTGGCCTGATAGGTATGCAATTCCAAGGTGTCTCGATGGCTCAATGTCTAATAAAGATGTATCTTGGGACATCAAAGGATTTCATTCTTGTCTCCCAAATTTGAGGGTTTGATGGGTAAGAAAGGCCTCAAAATTTGACTATTATACTTTTCCTTTATCGATGGTTTGAGAATATTAATTCATATTCATTCAAAGTT
>VDFB02315448.1:102048-200945 GCA_007258455.2 Sequoia sempervirens | reverse complement strand
AAGATAGCCTTCCAACCACTTGTTCACTATTTTTGTTTGTCCATTAGTTTGAGGGTGATAGCTAGTGCTTGGAGTGAGCACCGTACCACTCATCCTGAAGACTTTTTGCCAAAAAGTGCTTAGGAACTTGTTGTCCCTATCACTCACAATGTTTTTCGGCAACCCATGCAATCTAACATTTCATGAAAAAACAAGTCTACAACTTGAGTTGCTGAAAATGAGCTAGTGATGGAAAAAAAGTGAGCAAACTTTGTTAATTTGTCCACTACAACATAAATAAAATCTTTGCCTTGAACTTTTGGCAACCCAGTGATGAAGTCCATTGATATGCTTTCCCATTTTTGGTTGGGAATGGGAAGAGGTTGCAGCAGACCAGCTGAAAGAGAATACTCATTTTTGTTCATCTGACGAGTGGGACACTCCTTGATGTAGCGTTGGACTTCCTCTTTCAGCCCCTTCCAAGAAAACCTCTCTCGAATCTGCCTATATGTCTTGAAATAACCTTGATGACCAGCAAGGGGGATGTCATGGAATGTCATCAAAATCTTCTTTTTGAGCTTAGAATCAGCCACCAAAAAGATTCTCCCTTGTAGTGTATCAAACCATCAACCACTTTGTACCTTTCATCATGAAAAGTACCTTCAATGATGCTGGTTGCAAACTGATTTTTGGCATAATCAGCAAGCAACATTTCCTTCCAATTAGCAGTAAGTTCACACAATGAGCTCAAATGAGGCCTCCTAGATAGAGCATCCGCCACAATGTTGTTTTTCCCCTTGACATACTCAATGTCAAAATTGTAAGCTTGAAGCTTACTCACCCACTTTTGTTGTCTTTCGTTCAAATCCTTTTGATGCATGAAGTGCTTGAGACTATTGTGATCAACCTTGACCACAAACTTGCTCCCTACCAAATATTGTCTAAACTTAGCTAATGCATGTATAATTGCAAGCATTTCCTTGTTATAGATGGAGTAGGTCCTTTCAACACCCCTTAATTTTCTACTTTCAAACACAATGGGATGCTTATCTTGCATCAAAACAACCCCAACACCTTCTCCGGATGCATCACACTGTAATTCGAAAGGCTTGGAGTAATCCAGTATGGCCAATACCGGACAAGAACTCGTGATCTTCTTGAACTTATCAAAAACATTTTGAGCCTTTTCTGACCAAAAGAAAGCCCCCTTTTTAGTGAGGTCAGTAAGAGGAGCAACACTTTGAGAGTAGCCCTTCACAAATCTTCTATAAAAGCCACAAAGACCCAAGAACCCTTTCAAATGAGTCAAGTTTTCTGGAGGTGGCCAATCAACTATCGCCTTGATCTTTTCAGGATCAACTTTCACCCCATCAGCACTGATTATGTGACCAAGGTAGAGCAACTCTTTCATTCCAAATTCACATTTGGATTCTTTGGCAAACAAGCTTTTTGATTCCAAGATACTAAGCACTTCCTCCAAGTGCTTGAGATGCTCTTCCCACGTCTTGCTGAAGATAAGGATATCATCAAAAAAGATCAACACAAACTTCCTCAATTGCTTCTGAAAGACTCTATTCATACAAGACTGGAAAGTGGCAGGAGCATTAGTCAACCCAAATGGCATGACTAAAAACTCGAAATGACCATAGTGGCATTTGAATGTCGTCTTCTCAACATCTAACCCCCTCATCCAAATTTGATAATAGCCCGACCTCAAATCAATTTTTGAAAATAACTTGGCACCATGTAGCTCGTCAATGAGCTCATCTATCCGGGGGATGGGGTACCGATTTTTTTACTATGCTTTGATTCAAGGCACGATAATCCACACACATGCGGATGGTGCCATCCTTCTTCTTCACAAGAACTACTGCTGAAGCGAAGGGACTCTTGCTTGGACGAATGAAGCCCATTTCCAAGAGTTCTTTTATGTTTTTCTCAATTTCGTCCTTTTGCTTCTTAGGATACCGATATAGTGTTGTGATGACTGGCTTGGCCCCTTCCTTGAGTTCAATGACATGCTTAGCTCCCCTTTTAGGAGGTGGCCCAGGAGGTTGATCAACAAACACCTTACTCCTCTTGGTGAGTATAGATTGGATATATGGAGGATAGTCCCTCTTTGTTTCAACCGGGCTAGCTGGAAGAACCATGCATTCCGCAGCCCACTCAACTTGCTCATGCTGAATCAGCCTCTCCATTCTTTTGAATGATACAATCCGAGGACCTCCATTAGACATTCCCCTTAGCACTACCTTCTTCCCCTTGGATTGAACTTGAGCTCCATTGTTTGTAGATTGAGAGAGATTTCCCCAAGTGAACGTAGCCATTGAATACCAAGCATGACATCCGTGTCACCAATAGTGACTACATAGAAGTCATCTTTGACTTCATAGTTGTCCAACTGCATAGACATGTTAGGAACCCTTCGGTTGCAAGAAATATGAAACCCATCAACCACCATGACTTTGAAGCCTTCAAATTCTTCAGTTTTGAGACCTCTCTTTGCAACCACTCCTTCGTCAATGAAATTATATGTTGCCCCAGTATCAATTAAGGCAACAACACGGTGACCACGAATCCCACCACGAACCTTGAAAGATTCGTTCTTTTGGAAACTAGAGAGTTGGGCAATAGGGCCCCCAACTCCTTGCTCATGATTGGACTCTTCTAAGGCTCTTTCCTCCTCGCTGTCCCCAAAATAAGATTGTTGATCAGACATATCAGATTTTGATTCATAATCAGATTAGGCCCCCATGTGGTTAGAATGCCCTCTTCCATAGCATCTATGGCCCTTAATCCAAGGTTCCTTACAAGTATAACACTTGCCATCCTTTCTAAGCTGCTCACGCTCCACATCAGTCAACTTAGGTGGAAACTTCTTATGCTGATTTGAAACATGCTTCTTGTCCCTTTTATGAGAAAAGGGCTTAGATTGAAATTTTGGCCTAGGGGCAGCCAATTCCATACTTCTAGCTTTCTTGATGGCCTCTTCAAGACTTGGTGGGTCAAATTCCTTAACCCATGCCTTCAATGGTTCCATCAAACCTTCTGAGAATAGAACAACTAGTCTTCTTTCAATGATGTTGGGCACCATCACGGAAAGTCTTTGGAAATCTCCAATGTAAGCTTCCAACACACTATGTTGTTTCAGCTGTGCAAGCTCCCTAAACTTCACTTCAGGATCCTTAGTGTCGAACCTCTCAATCAGCTTGTTGGTGAACTCATCATAGGTTCGAATGAGGTTGTGGCCAAGAGTGACCAAACCATGGTACCACCACTCATGGGCAGCTCCTTCCAAATGCAATGTTGCAAACTTTATGGCATCTTCCTCCGGCATGGACCTTAGCGATAGGTAGTTGTCTAGCTTCTGAACCCACAACCTTGTTGAACACTTATCACTTCCATCGAAGTGAGCCAATGACACCTTCCCAAGGGCTTGTTGATAGTCAATTCTAGGAGCCATAGGAGCTCGGTTATCAACTCTTCCTCTGTTTCTTCTGTTTCTATGGTTCAAGAATTGATCAAAGGACCATTGGTCTCTAAGATTAGGGGGTAAGGTAGCATACTCCATGTAGGCTTGCCTGGCATCATCTGCAAAAGGAATGGCAGCTTCAACTTGTGGTTCCTCCCTCTGAGTGAATGTAGGAAAGAGTGGCCTAAAGGCTGATCCTCTAGAGGTGGCCTCATGTTGGCCAATAGTCCTGTCTCTCCCATTGCCATGGTTTCCATTGACACCACTATTTTCACCCATGGCATTGTTTTGACTAGGAGTATGATTCTGAGCAGCCTGTTGATCCATTCTTGCAAGCAAATGAGACATCATTTCAATCATCCCATCAAATGTCTTCTCCATCCTATCCTCTCTCTCATCCATGGTCTGCTTATGACTATTTGACATGTTCTCAACTGCTTTCCCTGTTTCTCCAAGGCCTTTGAAAAGGTATCTGCTTTTGGCATTGGCGAAAATTGTGACTGTTGTTTTCTGGCCTGACTTCTAGTGTAGTATCTGCAATCACTGTCACTCATCTGACAACTGAATCACTGTAGGGCACAGGTTGGTAAGATCATGGCTCTAATACCACTGTAAAGAACAAAACCAATTTTTTTTTGTTTTACAATTGTACATACAATTCAACACGCACCCGTTAAGGTTAGCTTCAAAACCAAAACGATGCGGAAGTAACTCTAACCAAGAATGTGTCCAAGACGAGCAAGCATATGGTTAGAGGATCTGATGCAACGCTGAACTGAAAGGAACTCTAACCAAGAAATGCGTCTAGGAGAGACAAGCATATGGTCAGAGGATCTTATGCATGCTTAGCTAAAAGTAACTCTAACCAAGAAATGCGCCGAGGAGTGGCGAGCATATGGTCAGAGGATCCCTATGAGCTACTTGACTGGAAAGTAACTCTAACCAAGAAATGCGCCAAGGAGTGGCGAGCATATGGTCAGAGGATCCATGACTTTTGCAACTAGAAAGTACAATGACTTAGCAAGATAATAACATTGGCTAATAGTACTATTGAACAACCTTACAATAAAGATAATATCCTGCAAGTACATTGCATTGGTGAAACATAACAAGTTACAATAGTAAAGACTAAGCTCAAATGCTTAATATGACCTCCAGTACTCAATCCCAGCCCAAATGATGATTTTCTTAATTCTGATATGACAGACCAGCAGCTAAAATATGACAACCATCAACCCTAGAATTCACTGAAATGCTCTCAAAATGCTCCCAACTCAACCAAATGACCTAAGAATGAGTGCAAAAGACTCTTGAGATGAAGGCTCCCAATTCCCAATGAATAAACCTCAGCTTACAGCCACCTATTTTTCTTGCGCGAATTCCAAGACTCCTCCAGATGGTACGGCCCTCAAGTAAGGGCGATTTGCCTTGGAAAAATCAAAGACTTCATAAAAAAATCTGCAATTTTGCTCAAATGGTCACCCCACATAGAGAAATGGACAGATGCAATGCCCAGAACAATATTATTTTTTTTTCAAGAGATATGAATAAAAACTACATTCAGCAATACATAACCAGCAACTCTGAAAACTTCATTAGCATGCTTGAATCTGAACTACAAATGCAAAATAACCACTATAATGCAAAATCCCCCTACAAACAACTCAACTATAAACTAACACCCAACTAGTTGCTATCTTTCAAGCTAGAAGGTGAGCCAAGTGCTAGGAGGTATGCTTTCCTTGAAGCTTTGCCTGAACAATCCAACAGCATAACGGTATGGTAGACAAGAGATACCAACTGAAGAGAGAAGGCCTCCTTTTATAAACTCAGCAAAAGCATCTCTAGAAGCTTCTAGAAAGTGCGCCCTTTTTCAATTTTGAATTGACTTCATTTCCCTCCAAAGATAGGCATCCCATTTCATGAGGTAATATTTGGCTTTAGTAAAAATAATATGCTCCTTGAAGATGGCGTCCCCCTTAGACTTCCTCATAAAATTGGCCTTAGAAATATTTAATTACCTCCTGATGAGGCATTCACCATTGAAGTCCCCCTTTTAAAACAACTTAAAGTGATAAAGCTAGGCCAAGGGGTCAATGAGAAAACATAACATTAAAATAAAACATTAATTAAATGAAATTAACTTATCCCTCCAAGAAATGCATCCAAAGGCCAGAAACAACCATACCAACTGAACTGACTACAAAGAGGAGCCAACTGTACTGAAGCCAACAGGACCACTGCCAAAAATAGAATTTACTAAAAATAGTAAATTCAAAAAGTTACTCAGAACACCATGCAAGCTATATCACTACGAAGCTCTCTAAAAACCCAGAAAGAAACCGCAATTCAATCACCAAACCTCAAGCAACAACCTCCTCAAAAACAAGAAACCCTAATTTCACCCTCCGAGTAGCCTACGGATCTCCGGAATAGGCTAACGATCAACTGAATTGATCACAATTGAGAAGGGGATATTACAACATAATTGACACTTATCTAACCTAGGTTGAGTTATGCTCCATCTTCTGTGCTAATAAGTTGGGGGCTACCTAGTCTCTCTCTTCATCCTCTCTTTGGGGTGGCTTATCATTGTACATGGGTATTTGATCAAACCTAGTTTTTGAGACCCACCTTAATGATTTGCCTCATTTTTTTCTCTCTAAGTTGTACTTAAGAGGTGGTATTAGACTAATAAAATATTATCTCACCAGGCTAGGTTCATGTTAGTTCACTAGGAACAATTACCATCTATATTTTATTTACACTCTATTTAAGCACACTTAGGCAGTTCAGTCAATTAGTCATGTGCCTTGATTTATGCATCTAATTGACACTTATCTAGCTTAGGTTAAGTTACACTCCATCAATCATACTGAAGTTGAGGAAAGCTAACCTCCCACCGGGGAAAGCGATTGGGAGCAAATTCCAACCCAGGAGATTCACCATAATTTGACCACACCAGGCCCTGGCAGCCTGCATCTCGCGAAGTCTGCGTTTCTGCGCTGCCCCCTACCAAATTCGCCAAGGCTGGAAATGAGTTCACTCACCTGAGATGATGGTTAGATACAACCATTGAGGATGATGCGCAATTACAAAAGTACCTGTAAAAGGGCGTGACCATAAAAGTGCCTAAGAAGGCTCCAATTACAACCCCAATTAGAGTGTTATTGTTGAGGTTTATATTGGGGATGAGGTCCCCATTTGTGACCTCTACTGGTTCATAGCTCCGGGTCAAAAGCATTTACCCCTTTAAAAAAATAAAAAAAGATTAGTTCATATGCATTAAGTCTTGAGCAGATTTGATGTATATGACAAATTCTAATAGCTATTACTCCACCAAAAAGAAATAATTCTTTCACATACATGACTTACAAAAACTATCAGTTTTATTCAAATCTGTTTAACTTCTTACCAATATTATCTTCATTGTCTATCCTTTCAACCAATCATGTAATAAGAAAATTAAAATTTCTGTTTTATCTTTCCAAGACATGCAGATTGTTTGGAAAATAAGAAAAAATCATGATTTGTGAGTAAATAAAAATATTTTAAATACCCTTTAATGCACAAGCAAGAGCCTGATGGGACATCAACCATCTCCAACTACCAAGTTTCTTCTCTTTCACACTCCTTCCATTTTTGCTAGTTGTCTAGTACCACTGTTAGTTCCGATTGCTACGATAAATGTATGGCTTCACTAAAATTTACTTATACAAAGTATCCAATAAGGCAAAACAGCTTAGTTACCTATCAAGTACAGAATACTAAAACTACCAACTATAACCTACTTCTAATGTAATAGTAAAATGTTGTCATTGATCGCCTGCAGACTAAACATTACAAATTTTCTCACTATATTTAAAAAACAAACCCACATCAAGATGACCAACAGTTTTCTTTTGGATTTAATGCAGCCTCTCAAGTAAAGATTTTGAAAATACGTAGATACATATGAAGCACAGGGGCAATGCCGAGCCTCATGCTAAGTATTGCATCTAGTAAATTGGGAATAATTTTACCATGTTCAAGTGATTACACATATCCGACATTACCCAATTTTTAATACTATTTTCATTCAATAAAAGCTAAAATGTTACAATTAATTTTAACAGACGTTAAAAACAGATCACTCTGTTATGACCGAAACACTAGTATCAACTCCAAATTTGAAGACCATGGCCTGTTTAATGGAGTGTATATTTCTGATATATTGAAAGTTAGCTTGCCCACCTTCCTTTTTATCTTAATGGAATCCTAAAAAGGGGAGAGATGTTCACCATCTGAGGAAGGAATTCCAATAATTACTCTAGTCAATTATGTTGTTCCTAACATTGCCCATACTCCTAATATTCCAAATTTCAGATATTACGCTTTTATATTCAGCCCAAACACAAAAAAAAATCATTTAAATCAGCATTCTCAAATTAATGTCATATCCCATAAAAAATAGGACTGCAATTAAAACGATTGTGATATAATCAAAGGATTAATTGATATGTACCATGCATCATCAAGACCATGGTTTACATGCTCAGCAAGTACTCACGAGAAAAAAAACCCAGCTAGTAACTTGTGGGTTTACTCACGAACCTTAGGGTCTGAAAACTCGCCAATAAAACTCCAAAAACTTGTTGATTTTTCGGAAAAAACTCGCCGATTTTTCACCTGAAATCGCTGGTAATAATGTGGAATAAAAAATGTGCTAGGAACGTGGTTTTGACATGTTTTTTTCTCTTTAAACCCTCAAAAATTGCATTGTTTCTGCACACCATCTGAAAGGACGAAAATGGTGTGCAAGTTTTGTGTGGTTTCAAAGACCTTAATTTGGGCTTGGTGGCAGGGGCACGGCCCCTCGACCCCGCTCTGTATCGTAACAGGGAGACACTGTCCCCGGACCGCGTGAGGGGCGCTAGCCCTCGACCCCGCTAGGGGTGTTGGCCCTAGACCCCCATGAGGGGTGCTGCCCCTCAACCCCACTGTTGCCCCCAAGAGGGGCGTTGCTCCTATACCCCCACAGCCCCCAAACCCTTGCACCCAACTAGGAGTGTTTCCCCAAACCCCCACCAAACTCATTTGATTCATTTTGTAGCTATATTTTGCATAAAGTTTATATTTTTTCAAAAAATTATGTTTTTTTCAAAAGTTTAAGTGTTTTTTAAGGTGCCGAGTTTTTCCAAGTAGTATATGAGTCAACTTTTTTTGGGCTTGCCGAGTACTCCGAGTTTGCGAACTATGATCAAGACAACTTAGAGGTCAATAAGGCTATGGTTCTAACTTCTATGGAAGGGGGTTTATCAATAAATTCTCAGTGACACTCTTAAGAAAATTTATGAACTTTTTTATAATTAGGTGTTTCAATAAATTTTATTAGAAAAATTAATGATAAAAGTTTTAGCTGAGAATTTTTAAGAAGTTGGTGGTCCCATTATTTGTTTAAAAACTGCAATCGTGAATCCCAACATAATAAATATAAAAATGAATAAGTTGCATCCAAAAGTTTAACCGAAACCCCTAAAGTGGTGGAGGAAATTTCCTAGGGTTTGATCTTCATTTGTTTACATGTTCAACTGGTACCGAAAATGCAATCAAGTTCCATTTCGGTACTAATTCATAACGCCGCCCAAAAATTATCCTCCAAGAACATCCGCATTTACATTCAAGATTGATGAACCTTTAATTTCTCTGCAACTGTAGTCAAATAACGAACGCCCACGTAGGTCTATATGCATAGAAATTAATCGACTGTACCGATTAAACACCACAAAGGAAAAGGCCAACATTTGCTCCTAATCATCAATGGGTGTAATGCAATTACATAAATTTCAATTCACATGTGTACAAGAAGCCCCGTGACGAATACCCAGGAGTCCATAATCTGATCAGATATCATACAGACAACTACTGTTCCTAGTCTTAAATGGGTGTAATTGAAATTTAAAAACCTCAGTTCATAAGCCAAAAAGTAGAGGCCTGTCATAAATACGCAAAAGTCCATATTTTGATCAAAAGTCTTACATTTCTTATTTTATTTTTATATTTGAAATCACTATTTTTGAAAATAATATTATTACATATTAGATTTGTTGTTACCTGGGGAGCAGATGGAGCTACTGGGTGTCCAGAGATTGATTCAAATGAATGAGCAGCTGACCTGTAAATGAGTTTCTGTTCATACAGAACCATGGCTGCTGCAAATCCAGCTCCCATGGCGGCTCCTAGAATGCGTTCCTGCAATGCATACACATAAGTTGCGTAATCAGTATATTTGAAGAACAAAAATATAATGTGGAATAAATCCATGCAAAAGAATGGACTGAATTGAACACCTGAGCCAGTATAGAAACCATGGTTTCCCCACACCAGAATAATTATTTCCTCGATTATATTGTCCTCTGAACCCAACAAATGTCACTGTGCGGTTGCTATCAGTATATATTCTTCTAAACTGTTCTTGGTAGAACAATTATATTTACCTTTATATATAAATAAATAATACATATCTTAAATACATTTATTAGTACTCGAGTTTTGTTTTTTCTTGGTTTTGAACCCATCAAAAATTAAAATAAGATTTAATCTCTCAATTTTATAAATGTTAAAGTGAACATGACTAAAAAGTTTTGTGTTTTATGAGCAGATTTTTAGAAAAATGAAGGTGAATTTTTTTTTTTTAAGAATGGATTTTAGTTTGCTTTCATATGCATTATTCAGCATTAATAAATGTATGTAATGGGTATGTATTTTAAATGATCATGTAAATTTTGTATTAATATGTTAATATTTACAAAATATATAATTGTATTTAATATATAGCTTATAGACATACAATATTGTAAAATATAAACATTAGTTATTATAAGTGTTGTATTTTCTATTGTTTTTTAATTTTATATAGCTTATAGACATGTAATATTGTAGAATATAAACATTAGTTATTATAAGTGTTGCATTTTCTATTGTTTTTATTTACTAAAAATAAGTAATCTTTGTAATATTTGATTTATTAATTTAATTTGATCAAATCTGATGCCTAAAGTTAATATTTTGTATATTAAAATAAAATTATTTTTAACAAATATTTTTAATTAAATGTCTAATAATATATTTATATAATATTATTTTATAAATCTAAAATGTACAATTCTAAAACTAATATACTATTCACTTTTTTAAATAGATTAAGTTTGTAGGGTTTATTGATCTCAAACTATTACTAACCTACCTTCTCTTAATTGCTATGTCATGTGAAATGTCTATCTACTAAATGACACATTCTTTACTTACCTCACAACAAATACTTTTATTACAATACTATGAATGCAAGCACTCAAAACTTGTTTAAAAGATGTTAAAAGAAATCAATTGATCCAAACAGATTTTCCAGATTCTTAACATTCTTCAGCTATAGTCTTTGATTGACTCAACCATTCCTTGTTTTATGCTTGTGATTCAATCAATATTATGCATCAATATGTCGCTTTGTAATTTCTTTTGTAAGGGCAGTTTTCCCCTTTCCCAACATTTTTTTTCTCATCTTGTAATTGTCAAAGCATTTGGTGGCATAATCTTGTTATGTTCTCAGAAAGTACACTAAGCAGGTCATACCTATGCTAACTTTGTTCACTTTCTAGTGGTACACCAAGTTCATACAACGTGTTGCTAGATCTTTATTTGCATCATCAAGCCTTGTTGGTTTGGAAATGATGGTTTGACTCCATTCTATCTTTTAAAATTTCTTGTAGTGAATTCCCTTGTCTTCTGCTTTTATGGACAATCTGTTGGTCCATGCAATCTTTGCTTGTTCTTTCAGCAAGTTTAGACTATCAGATCTTGGCAATTGATGTCTCTTCTAATTGGATGTTTTTTCTTCCACAATCAAACATGTATATCTTTCTCTCTCTTTTTACTTGGTTCTCTGCCTCTTGCTTTGCAGCAAGAAGAACCCAAAGCAGTAAAAGAGCACTGTTCTTTTTACTTCTGTGATGATCATGTCTAAAACAGCAAGAACCCAAAGCAAAACAGAAAGTCCATTGGCAAATACACATCAAATAGTGAAAAAAATAAGATTTTCTCAGCATATAATGGAAGGCTTTGAGGGCAGCCAAAGTGGCTTCAAGGATTGCCAACCACAAATCATGGATATTGGTTATCAGAAATAGATTATGGAGTGTTGGTGAATAGATTTGTTACTACCATTATATCTTCAAGAATGATCATGTTTGTCCAAAGAGTGGTGAAAATCATACCAACAGTTGGAGAGATCGCTATGGAATAGTGGCCTTCCTCTACGTTTGAGATGGGAAACTCCCTGGTACAATCAAATTTGAGGTTTTGTGGTATTTTAACCAAAAATACTGAAAATTATAAGGGAAAAACTAGTGGGAACATGACTTATAGAAACCTTGGTTGTAAACACACGAATACTAACTGGGGTTTCACAAACTTATACAAACATAAAGAGTTCATCACAAAAACAAAATGAACAAAAAAATAATTTTTAAAATCTCTTCAAGAAGACATTGTCTTTTTTTTCCCTTGGTTAATCTTGGATGAGATTATGAGTTGACGTGGGATAAGTTTGGACCACATTCTTAAGATTTTCATTTTAAACTAAATTTTACTCAAATGAAAATTGAGTCCCTATGGGATGTTGTCTATGCCATTCCAACAACAATACTTTGCTTGTTGGAGGGGTTGCAGGAAATAATAGATTGTGATAAAATAATTAAACTTCAGTTCAAGAATGCATCTTTCATGGGCTCCCCTACATCCACACTTACTGTGTTCATGTGCATAAGAGAGCAAAAATGTTTAAGCTTTTTGAGCTTTGTTCTTGACAAGTTTGGTGACCTAGGTAATCACAATTATGGCACTTCTATTGAAATACTAGAAGTTCACATTGCATATATATTACCTGCTTATGCAATCAGAATTGTTTTGTCATAATTTTTACATTGGAAAAAACAACTACCAAACAACAAAAATATTCCTCACTCCGTGTCTAAAAACAAACTCTAACTCACAAACAATATTTTCATTTAAAAGGTTGAAAAAGAATAAATGATCTTGTCTCGAGCTAAAAAATCTTGGTCACCCCTTCTGAGAAAACAAACTTTAACTCAACCAATATTTTCTATCAACGTAACCCTTGCACCCCTTTCTGGTGCAAGTGCTAGTTTAAAAGATGTTAAAATAAATCAATTATGAAGTGCTAATAATTCTTAAAAATATTCACAATTTTGAGGTGTTTTAAATAGATATATTTAAATATTCATACTAATTTATTAATTTTTTTAATTAATTTTTTTTAATTATTTTATTGATTTTAAGAATTGTTTTATTTTACTTTAGACATATAAGTTTTTAACTTTTATTTAGAAATTATTTATCTATATTATTTACTTTATTGAAAGCTATTTTTTGTTTTGAAAATAATAATTTTTTCGTTTTATAAATATATATATCAACTCAATTTTGGTTTTTATGTATATAGGGCATAATTAAACTTGTGAAAGGACTTTCCATGAGTTTGATACTGAAATTTTAATAAAATGGTGATGAAAGTTTAAGATGAAGTAAAGTAAAATGTAATAAATAAATATAATTAGTTTTATTACAAAAGAATGAATGTCTTTTAATGTAGTTCCTAAACTTGAACGTCCACGATCTAGGAAAATATACTTCTATGTATGTTTATCAATGCATATCATGGGCTTGACCTCTTTTTTATCCTAGGACAAGTCTTTGAATTAAGGCCATACCCATGTCTACACACTTATCCTTTGTGCATGAATTTAATCCTATTTAGTGTATGACTCTACTCTACAACTCACCTACCTAGTAATTGTCTACTCCACTCTTTTTGCTATTTGAAACTAAAAAATATTTAAAAATACAAAATACTTTAATTGTCTAGAGGTTTAAGGTTAATTAGTTAAAAGTGTTGGGTATTCATTGTGGAGACCCAAGTTCAAATCCTTAAAAGGACATTTAATGTAAAATTCTAACTTGTGACTTTTGGTCTTTATTGTTGGCTTTGAGTGTGATTCTCAAGGCAAATTTATAAATTATGATTGTTGATCTTCCATTATAAGTTTCTAGTCTATCTTCTTGAAAGGAGCTAATGTTGGTCTCATGTTAGTGCTTGCAAAGAGCTTACATTGGTCTCATGTTGGTGCTTGCAAAATATTTGGAAACACATTGCAAGCACTCCTTTTTAATGCACCAAGCTAAAGTGTTCTATTATTAATTGTTCCTTGAATGCTTCTTCAATGAGAGAGGATGGTCAAATGTGAGAGGATGAGAAATGGATGCAAATGAATGTCTTTAAATGCAAGCACATAACATCAAATCATGTAAACAAGTGCTTAGTTGGCTCATAATGACTACTAGAATTGGCAAGTATTAGTGAAACTTGAATTGAAATTTTAAAAATTGGGGGTCAAGTGTTGGGAAAGGTATCTCAACCTTGCTCCTAATATTAAGATTAGGAAAAAGTGTGGTTTTAGATATAAAATGGAAAAACTCAATTTTTTGGTTCAATTCAATATTAAAGTAAGAAAATTTGCATGAATTTAAAGTAAATCAAACATAATTGCTAAAGCCACATGAAATAAATATAAAATTTCTAGCCAAAATAAATATTCTCGATTATTTGGCACTACCTATGGGGTGTGTATTGTGTGGATCTCTTTAAGTACTTCATTTTCAAAATAGGGGGGGGAGAGAGGCAATTAGTTGATTAGATAAAAAGTTATGGCCTCCAAAAGTTTTCATAAGAAATGTAAAATGTTGTAAAGGGGAGTTACACCTATTGATTGGAACTTATGATGCATGTTATGATACATCATAAGGCATATTTTACTAGGGGATAATTTGGGCACTATTTTAAAGGTGGTTTTAGCTCATGGATTTCTAATTACCATTTAATAGTTTCAAGTTTTGTATCTCCTATATATTAGGTGATTGAGATGGAGGTTGTGGTGTGGAGTTTTATAAATATTGTCAAGTTGACACATTGAGCACACCTACTCAATATATAATAACCAAATAAATGAATAAAAATCTAATGGGGTAAAACATCATATAAGCCATACAATCACAATACATTTACAAATACCCATGGGATAAATCATTGTGATAAACTAGACATGGAAAGTGTAACACATGAATCACAAGGAATACAATAGTAAATAAAATACATCAAGTCCTCACAATGAACTTGGCATATTTCCATATACACATCTCTATATAGGCATGAATTTGCACCCCCCTTGCAAGTTCCCCTTTTACACCCTTCACCTTAGAGAAATTAAACCCAAAAATGTAATTCAACATCCTTCATTCGTAATCCATCCACTTGGTGCCTTTCTGCAGTGTCGGTGGGGAAATTTTTGTCGGGGACGCACGGGCGGCCCATGGACGTCTACGTGGCATGTTGTCGTCCTGAAAGGATTCTTGCCTCTAGAATCTGTAGAGGCATTATGTTCACCATTGGGGCCGAAGTAGAATGTATTTGTGCCCATCAACTAAACTTTAAAGTAGCAGACTTTCCACTCATCTCGGGCTCTTATCCATCCTAAAATAGGTGGACAATGCTCCAGGATCACGGCTCAGCGACAGGGAGGGAGACAACACCATTATTCGCAAAACATTGCCCCCAGGGATTTACCCCACCCATAGATGTGTGTGTTTTCCTCGTCCCATTATAAATGACTCTTTCCCTCCCAAACTCATCTTCAAATGACTATCTCCCATTCTCATTCATTCTTGTACACATTCTTGGATAACTTCTTCACAATTCTCACATCTCTCACACTTCTTGGCTACTTGTTGCACTATCAACTCTACTATTTCAACAACACAACATTCTTCACATATACCACAAAATCTACAATTCGGTGTCTTGCGAGACTTCCTTTGGCATCGATGTGGCCACGTCGACTTTGCCATGGTTGTGAGCTTGCATTCATCTCTCATTGGCCTTGAGTGTCTTTGGTCAAGGGTGGTATTATTTGCTTACTATTGCATTGTTGTTGGATTTGAGCTTCTTGTAGTGTTTGGTATTGTTTCCTTTCTAGCATAGTTTCTTTATCACTTTTTCTATAGTATTGTTATACTAACTTTCCATGGAGGTGGGAACACCAAAACAGGGGTTTGACAGCGACAATCCTTGAAATAGCCCCAACATTTTCACTGCGTTACTATGTCTAGGTACTTGTTCATGTAGAGCTTGCGAGAGAACTAGACCTATCTTGAGTTCGACTTTCTACCACCCTTTCATTCTTGTCAACTTTCTCTTTTACTTGTTAAAGCATTCTCCTTGCTTTTCTAATACTTTAGCTCCTTTATGCTTTATGTTATTTTTTGAAATTACCTTCATTGGGTAGACTAGTAAATTCCTATCAATTTTAGTTGTATTCTACACTCTGTTTGTACGGATGCCAGTGCTCGACTGGAACGCTAGGATGCCGCACTATCATCTATCTTTTGTGTTGGAGTCCTTTGGCCGAGAGCTACTAGAGTTGCAGTTTTGACTCAAGAATTCACTCACTTGATTCCCTAAACCTCTCAATTTAGTAGAAATATAGCAGTACTAAGAGTGCTCTTCATTCTCTAACCTCAAACATCATAACACTTTCCTAAACGCCTCTTCCACTTGAGGTAGATTAGGGCAGCCTTCAACTCTCAGCTCTTCGTGACCTAGAGCCGCTAAGTGGTCGATCCCCCTCTACATTTTGGCGAACCTGATGTGAACATTTTGGTTTTGTTTGGTAGTGTTGAAAGACCCTTCCCTCGTATTCTAGGAGTGTTGTGGGTGTGAGTGTTGCAAGGTGCCTAGACTTGCAACCCAACCTACAACCCCTAGTAGCATAGTTGGGAGGTTCCCCAAGCATTGCAGAATGAAACCTTGAGTGGGTCATCGTCTAGTTGTAAAACCCTTGGGGGCTCCTATGAAAGTTATGTCTAGTGTATGTAAAGATGGCTTCCTTTTTACATCTGCCCATCCCATCTGTGTAGCTTACGAGTGAATCTCCCACTATAACATTTACCTCACAAGATTTGCTGATGAATTATAATAAAGAACCATCCCCTTTGTACATCGCCACACATATCAATGGGAATAGTGTAACGGGTTTTCTCATTGACCCTACATGCCAAGTGAATGTCATTATAGGGGAAATCATGTTGATAAATTTTTTACTTAAGGATAGATATGACAAGTATAAATGCATTATACGCACACATGATGGGCTTTATGTCCCTCCCATTAGTTGTATCACCTTGTCAATTCAGGTTGGGACCAAGACTGCGAATGCACTCTTTGACATCATCCTGGGGTCCGAACTGTTCAAAGTGAAACTAGGCATTCCCTAACTGGTTTTCATGAATGCAATTCCCTCGGTAATCTATAAGTGCTTAAAGTTTTTCTATGAGGATTTTGTGCATGTAGTCCATGACACCGGTTACAAACCGACAATTGTGCATGGGGGCTACTCACTTGATCACTTTTGGCATTCCCTTATTGGTTTTCTCCCTCGTAGGATGGACTTGTTGTATCGAACTTATGTGAAATACAAGAGTGGGGGCATAACGCCAAAGGCGAGATGCCCTCCTTCTACTTATCCCATTTTGCATAGAGCTTTCCTAAAGGCGAAATGTGAAGTTGCCTTGGTCGCTTGAAAAAGGGAAGAGGAGAAGTCCACTCAGGGCTCTTCTTCTTTTGTTGTCCCACCTATTGCTTCCTCTTGCTCTGCTGTAGTGCCATTGACTTTCATTCCTATGCGTTTGCTGGGGAGTCCAATGGTGCCCACTTGGCAAAAGTCCAAGCATTTGGCATTTGAACTTCCTGTCTTACCCACGGTGCCTCGCTCCATTTTGTATGGTAAGGGGAAGGGTCCTCATGGTGTGTTCTTTAGGTCTCGGCCTTCGCAGCCTCCTACTACTCCTACCTCTAAGGTAGTGAATGGGAAGAGGCTCACCGCTGAGGTGCTCGATTCTGCTCCCCCCACTGTTGTTCCATCATCCTCTCCATCTCTTCCTCCTATTCCCGTCCAAGAGTCCCTCCCTCCATCAAAAACGGTTGTGATGGATACTTCGATGGATGAATAGGATTCTTCCATCCCTTCTCAAGCTGCAGCCTCTAGCTCCCAGAGTCATAAAAGCCACCTTGCACGTGAGTGCAAGCATTGGAGGAAGGATCTTGCCATTGAGCAGGCCACCTTGCAAAAGAAGGAAGAGGAGCCAACAATTCCCACTTTTGCATCTTCTGTTGTGTCCATCTCTTCTGCTCTTCCTGGTTCAATTCCCTTAGCCTCAGTCTTTCCCTCGGCTCCCCCTACGAGCGTGAATGATCCTCACCCGAAGAGGGTGCATGTATTCATTGCTCCTTTAGTTGAGCCTCCCCTTGTGATGTCTCTTCCAGAAATCCCACCCTTTTCCAAACCCGTGGACATATCGAATACCTTGGAGGTGTCAGTCGCAGTTTTCTCCTCTTCCTCTGCGCCCTTTACTTCATCTATGGGGATTTCACATCCTCCGATGAAGCAAGAGATGGAGGATGACCTTGCTAGAAATGGGGGTTGGAAGAAGGGTTCACCTTCTTTGGATGGTGGTTCTATGTTGGCTTGTGTCATCCTAGTGATAAAGGTAGCCCTGGTGTCCCTAGAGTTCATCATTGCTCCCGAATCTTTCAGTGAGCCTAGCAATGGATCTCGGGTGTCGCCTCCATCGCCTATTGAGTTGATGCATGGAACTCCTGGAAAGTGCATGTTCAACTCTGTAGATGATGTCCCGATTCTATCGATGATTTTTGCAAGATTGTTGACGTTCACCTCATAAGAACTAAGTGGAGAAGACCTTGAGGGGCCTTCTTCCTCGTCTCTTGTTGCAGGAGGATAAGAGGGTACCCCCTTAATATTCCACCCTTGTAGGCTTGTCTACCCTCCCCTTATAGTGATCTGCACTGGGAGAACAATGACCTCTTGGTTGTTGAGGACTAGGGGGCCCCTCTTCTTTATCTGTAAGTTAGATTGTGTGTGTGTGTGTTGTGCTCCCCCGTGCATGTTTTATATGTTCCTGGATGACCCTTTTCACCCTTGTAGGTGCTTGGATACATGAATGTTTTTATGTCAATCTTCTCTTTGTTGTGTATTGATTTTCTACAATTGGGGACAATGCAAAGTGTTGGAGGAATTTAGGCCTCCCTTCCATGTTGACCCAATTTTTTATTTTCACTTTGTCTACATGTGCCTTCTTCACATGGTTTGATATAGGAGGGGATTGATGATAGTTCATTTATATATTATTATATCTATTTATCTATATTTATGAGTAGCTCTAACCTTGAAATATAAGATCTCCTTGTCTCTTGTTTGTTACGTCCTTGTTTTTTTTCTTATCTTTCTCTCTTCTTTGCTTGCTTTGTGATGTTGTGGTGCTCATGTATTGTCCCTCGTGTGTGCGACAACATTACCATGGTTACATCTTATTATGTTCTGCTGGCGACAACGTCACCTCCATTCTTGCTTTTCTCTCCTTAGGATGTCACGTTCCTTTGTGTTCGACACACACCATCCTAAGGGGGGGCTATCATATTGCTTCAATTTCCAAAAGGTATATTTGGTGGCTAATGAATCCATTCTTGAAGATCTCTATTTTCAAAAATTGCATTCCTCAACAAGGACCCCTAAAGGAATACTTTTCCTTCATCATGGGTTCGTAAAGAAAGAATTTGAGAAACTTTCCTTCAAGGAGGGAGCACCTTTTCTTGTGGGTGAAGTTCCGAATTTCCCCTTGCGAGGGGGCTTTCTTCCTTTCAAATTCCTTGATGAAGTGAAATATTTCAAAAGGATTCCTTGATGTTGAATTGATTTGCGAAAAAATATTGTTGCACGTTCAAATAGAGTGTCCCTTGAGTGGACCCCTTTTCTTTTGAAGGGTTCCCGAGGGACCCCTTTGAAAGCTCTTCCTTCAATTTTTCACTGTATGTTTGACTGTTTTCTTGTCTATTTGCATGGATTATTTTTGATAGCTAACATGTTTTGTCTACAGATTAGCATGTTGCTTTGTAGTTGCGCCTGTGAGGCTGCTTTTCGATCAAACTCTGCAGAGCCTCTTACATCTGGCTTCCTTTAGGATTGATCACCTAGGGGTGCCTTCTTTGCAAGTCTAAGGACCTGTAAAGCGCTTTCATCCAGCGGGATTTGTTCATCATTGGTCTATAGGCCTCTAGTGCACTTTGTTCAACTCTCTTCAGGACCGAGTGCCTATGGAGCCATTTTCCTGCCCTGCACTTTCAAGCATGCCAAATTGTGGCATGCTTCCTTGATAGTTTAGGTATATTTTCTTGGAAATCTTTCATCCTACTTTACCGAACACTCATTGGCACTCATGTTTGCTAAAGTGGGGGCAAAACATATAGGTATGAATTTTCACCCTGCTTGCAAGTTTCCCTTTTACACCCTTCATCTTAGAGAAATCAAACTTGACAATGTAATTCCACATACTCCATCTGTACTCCATCCACTTGGTGCCTATCTATAGTGTCGATGTGGGAATTTTTGTCGAGGACATGCACATGACGCACAAACACCTACACGACGTGATTCCATCCTAACAGGATTCCTGTCTCTAGAATTTGTAGAGGCATTATGTTCACCATTGGGGCTAAAGAATAACGTATTTGCACCCTTCAACTGACCTTTGAACGATTCTTTCCCTCCCAAAATCATCTTCAAAATACTATCTCTCATTCTTGTTCATTCCTCTACACATTCTTGGATAACTTCATCATAATTCACACATTCTCTCATGCTTCTTGGCTACTTACTGCACTATCAAATCTACTATTCAAACATCATATCATTCTTCACATCTACCACAGAAGCTGTAACTTAGTGTCTTGTGAGACTTCCTTCGGTGTTGCTGCAACCATGTCGAATTTTCCATAGTTGTGAGCTTGCATTCCTCTCTCATTAGCCTTGAGTGCCTTTGATCAAGGGTGGTGTTATTTGCTTACTATTGCATTGTTGTTGGATTTGAGTAGCATAATGCTTCTTGTAGTGTTTGGTATCATTTCCTTTCCAACATAGTTTCTTTATCACTTTTTCTATATTGTTGTTATATTCGTTGTCCGTGGAGGTGGAAACACCAAAACAGGGATTTGATTGTGGCAAGCCTCGAAACAGCCCCAATATTTTTCCTTGCTCTACTGTGTGTAGGTAATTGTTTGTGTGGAGCTTGCAGGAGAACTGGACCTATCGTGAGTTCGACTTTCTACCACCCTTTCATTCTTGTCAACTTTCTCTTTTAAGTTAAAGCATTCCCCTTGATTTTATAATATTTTAGCTCCTTTATGCTTTTTGTTATTTTGTGAAATTACCTTAATCCAGTAGACTAGTAAATTCCTATCAGTTTTAGCTATATTCTACACTCTTTGTCTGTACAGATGCCAACACCTAACCAGGATGCTAGTGCCTCGCACTGTCATCCATCTTCTATGTTGGAGTTCTCTGGCTGAGAGCTGCTGGAGTTATAGCTTCGACTTAGGAATTCACTCACCTAATTCCTTAAACCTCTCAAGTTATTAGAAAGATAGCAATACTAAGAGTGCTCTTCATTCTCTAACCTCAAACATCATAACACTTTCCTAAACGCTTGTTCCACTTGAGGTAGATTAGAGTAGCCTTAAAATCTTGCCTCTCTGTGATCTGGATCCGCTAAGTGGTCGATCTCCCTCCTCTACAATATCAATACAACCAAGACACCAACAACTTGCATGTTTATAAATTCCATCTTGAAGCATATGGGTGGTCCAAACACACCATACAATGCAAGCACAATAGTCACAACCAAGACTACTAAAGAAAATAGTGAAGTTGAAATACTAATAAGCACTCAATGCAAAAAGCACAACATGGCCTAAGGGAAACAAATAATGTTGAAACCAAGAAATCTAAGGGAAACAAATGGGAAAATGTCATAAGTTTGCTCATTTGTCTAAGTTTCAATATTCCTAGAGCTAGTCATTCATTATTCTAGAGATAATAGAAATTTAAAGATATAATTTAAAGTAGATGCATTGTAATTGAGCTTAATGAGGAAATAAAGGGGTGGATAAAGTTATCATACAATAATAATTTTAAATAATTTTCACAATAATTTTCTTGTAAGTTTCAACAACTGCACTCTTAAAAACTCTAAAACCCATAAGAATATATTTCGATGACCAACAATGTGTGAAAAAGGCCATAAGAGAATACTTGAGAGTATTATAGATCCTTTTGGAATTGGAATATATCCAAAAGGTAGGTTTAACATTTCATGGCTACGGTAATAGGGTAGGTAAAAGATAGTTGGATGAAGTGGAGGAAAGAACCTATGTAGAGCTTGATATGGATTTTCTAGGCGTAGTGCTAGGATTGAGCATTGACCTTAGACTTTCATAAATGAATGGTGGGGTATTTCGATTTGGTAATTGTATTTAGTCGCACATTTTTGAATGAGGTGGTTAGAAAAGGAGTGCCTGGGAGGGATTCTTCTATAAATGGCTTTGAGATAATTTTTTTGTGTTAAAGTAAAAATGTAAATCACCCAATTAATTAATTATTAATTAGGACCTATTTACACTAGCATGCTTAAGCTTACTTAGGTCATGTGTTTTTTTTGTCTCAAATCATAGGATTAGGACACATGTAATGATCTAATTTAATCATCACTTGAGATTTCTTTATCGTTTATCAAGGATAATTGATTGTATATTGTAATCAATATTTTATTATTGCGTTAATATTATTCTCAAGGTTTTATAATAAATCAAATATTTTTCTCTCTTCTATGATAGGGTGTTTTAGTTGTAGATGATTTTTGAGAGTAGTGGAGTTCAAGCATAAAATCTAGCATAGTATCAAAGTAACAGATCTATAACTACCTATCTATTTTTTGTGAGATTCAACTTTGAGCATTCAAACAACACATCTTGGAGAAAAATGAACCTCATCATTGCATTTAAAACATCCCAAAACCTTAAGTTCTATTATGAAATCATCAAAATTATAAAAAAATGAGGTATTTTTTTGGTGGGCACCAAATTTTAGGCATAAATATCCATATAGTGGTATAAATTTATATGGCCATACTCTATCATATGTTGCCACCATTAATGCATAGTCACTATGTATTACCACACAAAAATATAGGCTCCATAAATCTTTGATGTTAAATTATGAAAATTGGTGATTAAAAAAATAGACTTACCTTTTTTTGCATTGAAATTTGGGCAATTGTTGTTAGTAGGGTACATGGTGGTAGTGACTGGTGAAAACTTGGAAATATCTTTTTGGTGGCCAATTAATTTTTTTCTAACAATAACTAAGTTAGGTTTTAATTTATAAGAACTTAGTCATATGGGTGATTAGAGGGCTTTAATTCGATAGTCCTTGCACCACCTTCGATCAACTCGGTCATTACCACCATCCATATAATTTTCTTACTCATTTCCTTTGTCAGTGAAAAACACCCAATCTCCTTTTGTGTATAGCTTAGTTGATCCATAGCTCAATCTAAGTGACACAACTAGAATCATTGCCATCCCGCTACCTAATCCAAGTGGTGTAGCTAGTCCACAACCCACTAGCAACCAGGGGATCACTTCCCACCCCTCCATTGTGCCCTAAAGGAGATATTTTTTCTTTTTAAAATAACTTGGGCATATGAACTTGGATTTTTTGAAACAAATAGTCATTGAAAAGTTGGTTTCAAGCACTTTCTTGTGGTGCTAATATCTTTTCTATTCTTTTGTTGGGGAGTTTTATTGTCTATTGAATTTAGATAATCATTTTTAGCTTCTAGTCTTGTGAATTTTTTCCTATATCTTTTATTGTTATAATTATTACAATATTAGAGAGGTATTTCATAACTCATTAGCTATTTGTGCACTATTTTTATAATCCACCCAAATATTTTTTATTCAGTTTGTTTTTATTTAACATTTTTGTCGATTACTTGGATATATTGACACCTAGATAAATTATATTTGCATAAGATGAATTCATTTCAATTGATTGTTGTGTATTGAGATTATTGGTATTTTATTCCATCATTTGAGGAGGTATCATGGGATTTTTTGTTCATCCTTTTGTGGTAATCTTGGATAAGAATAATTATGAGTCTTGGAGTAATAACATCTCGACACATATCATATGGCTTAATATTTTTCCTTATCTTTATGGACTCAAAACTGAACTAGACACACTAGAGAGAAGATCAACACAGGGTAATATTATTGTTCATGTATTGTAGGATTGGTTTATTTAGTGTTGATCACATGTGACATTATTGTGCTATATCAAACCTTGATTGTCTTTGCAAACTTTGGACCATAATTTAGGACATATTTGGAGACCCTCATATCTCTCCATTACCAAATGATCTAACTAAAGGTTGCCTCATTCCCCTTGATGATGCAGCTAATCTACTTTTTGATGATGATAATTATAGGAGGTTAAGTATACTGCAAGTCTTGATTGTTTTAAGAGTACATAGTCTTCTTTTCTTGCTCCCACTCATCCTTTTGATATCACATCTCTATCTTTTGTTGCTCTTGATAAGATTAGTATCACTACTTCCATAGCCCCTATTAATTCAATGCAACAAGATATTCATCATATTCTATATATAGTTACTTGGGAAATTCATATCTATTAGACATACAACCTTTTTTTATGGAGTCTCATATTGTAGATTTGAAGGATTCATTTGAGGACATTCTTCTCCTATTTTATGATAACTTATCCCATCATCATTATCTTTGGATTTTGTTCTACGTCAACCTTCATAGGATTCTGGATTGGCATGACCTATTTTTGGCATATGGACATTTGCATAGTTTTTAGAGATGCACATTTAGATTTTGACTCCCTATTCATCCAACTTATGGTGAATGAATTCTACAATTAGTAGTAGATTTATTTTGTCTTAAGGGGACAAATACTAATTACAGATAATGGACCACATGCTATTTTTATGCTCTCACCCTTGGCACATGAGATACTTCTTTATGGGGGGATTCATAGTCTCATATTTTCTCTTCTATTTAATACTTCTTTATGGGATATATTGTACTATGTGGTAGAAGTGGTCCTTGGGGGATCATATTGAGTCTTTTTCTTCTTTCACTAGTACGTATTTATTTCAATTTCTCTCTTTTAGAGATAATTTTTTGCCTATGAGGTTTTCTCATTCTCTTCAATTATGAGAGGTTTGTTTGTTTGTACCTAGATACCCCACCAAGCCTTGTAGCCAATACCCATCTATGCATTCATCATCAATGCATTTTAGCTACCCCCTAAGTTGCACTTAAAGGGGTATTACAATAAAAAGGTGAATCACCTATTTACAATAGCATGCTTAAGGTTACTTAGGTCACATGATTTTTATCTTGTCATAGAAGTAAAACACATGTTATGATCTAATTTAATCCTCACCTAGAGTTTCATCTAGGGTTTCTTTATGAAAGATAATTGATTATATATTGTATTCAATAATTCATTATTGCATTAATAAAATTCTTAGGGTTTGATAGAAAATTATGAAAGATAATTGATTATATACTGTATTCAATATTTCATTATTGCATTAATAAAATTCTCAGGGTTTGATAGAAAATTATTCGTTTTCTCTCCTTTTGTGATAGGGTGTTTTGGTTGCAAGTGATTTCTAGAAGCTATGGGGTTCAAGCATCAACTCCAACATTTTGAATGCTTCTAGCTTGAGGCTAACACTATTTCTTTAAGAAGTTACATTGACACAAAAAACTTAGCTTGAGAGTGAGATAGGGAGACTTAATCCATTGAATTAAATTTCCCTATTGATTAGCATGATTGAGTTTGAAGTCAAGATTTATATGTAGCTACTTTTTTCACTACAATTGAAGAAAATACCAAAAATCATTAGAATTTGTGTGCCCTTTTTGAAGAGTTATTTACCCTGGAATATGGAAACCACACCCAAAGGAGAGTCATTTGTATGGATCAACCTATTTCACTAGATGGAAGTTAAGGAAAATAATAATCCATACTAGAGAGATTAATAATACCATGCAAGATACTAAGACATGGTTTGTGAATCTTTCCAAATACTATTGAAGACAATGAATCTATTAGTTTTAAAGTAGGGGGCTAAAATCTTGATATTCCAACAAACCTCCTTTCATGGTTTGCCAAGAATGGTTATTTGGATTTTGTATTAGATTAAATTATTTTAGGAGTTATTTCCTTCAAGGGTACATGTGACACACTTAGCTATGAGGTAGGTGTTTTGGGTGTGTGGGTCAATGATTCCCATGATTCCATAATTATTAAGTTGAATCTAATGAAACCATGAAGTGATAAGGATCCCCCTCTTGCCACCCCACTTAGCTAAGAGGAAACACCAATTACATTGAGTTAGTTGATTATAATGTGCTTTATATGACAACAAGATGAGGTGTAGGCATCACTAGCTAAGATGATCTTATTGGCAACTTGGATTCTACTAACCATGAATAGAAATTGGTTGCTCTAGTATAGTAATTTGGAATTAATATCCTTAATTAACTAATTCTACGTCCTTTAGGGGAACAACAAGACCAAAAAGAATCCCAAGATACTTGGCGATGTTGTCATGCTTAATTTCATGCCACTTAGGAGGGATCTAGAGGGATAAGTGTCATGAAAAGTCATGATTTTTTTTGATTAAGGGCTACTTTGGAGCTTGAAGCTAAGAAAATAAATCAAGAATATCAAGGGAATTGGACACTTCATTGGTATAATTTTAAATGGCAAGCATATTTTCATTAATAATTTGGGAATCAACAACAACATATTTATTTGGGAGAGTGATTCCTTTGATGAGGTTCTTGGACATAGCATTATGGAAAATATAGCTAAGGGAATTGATATTGAGGACATAAAAGAAGGTAGAAAGAGGGAAACCTTTATGGATAGACTATTGAGGAGTAAATTGGGGACACATGACACCATTAGTAGCAAGCTGGGTATTTTCATCTATGAACAACATCTTAATGCAATTAATCATTTTGGGTGAAAAGCCTAACCAAGTCAATATTTTGAGAATCAAGAATTATCATATTTGATCATATACTTTGTTAAAATAAATTTTTATGATTACTGAAACTAGAGAAAATTATTGAGGCAATTTAATGGCTTCCCAAGTAAGGTAAAGACCATTAAGGATGAAGCATCAACCAAGAAATCTAGTTTCTCTAGGTTTGACAATCTCATGGGTAATAGCTTTGATTATTAGAGCTAGGGCTTTAGCTATGATCTTGTAATAGGTATTCAATAGTGTGATAGATTCCATTCATCAACCATCTACTTATTCTTTCCCCTAGGAATTAACTTAATGAGGTTTTGGTTAATGATAAGACCCAAAGTACCCATTTTAAACCCTTCAATGTAAACATGATAGAACTATTCTTTGATATGAGGCTAAAGAACTATCTAGAATTTAATGGGAAAATTTTCAATACTAAGATTTTTCTCATTATCTATGCAAGAAAGAGCTTTTTCAAGCTCCTCGATAGTCAAAAGACTATCAATATAAATTGGTTGTAGTCTTGATCAAATTTTCAAGGAATGCAGTTCCCTCAAATACCTTCTAAGACAGGGACAAATTGGTCATTCATGGAGGGATCAACAAAGATAGATTCATAGTCTCATGAAAGATCTACATAATATTATCTTGGTTGCTAAACAAGGCATCGTTTTCTCCTTTTAAATCATTCATGCATTCTTTATGGTGTTTGTTTTTGAGGAGGTAGAATAATTTTTTGTTCCCCTATAAACACATTTGATCTAATGAAGGAAATATCTAATTTGTGCACTTTGGGATTTGTAGGTATCTAATCTCTTAATGAGATCTTACATTTAGGTTGTGGATTGTTGAACATTGAGATTATGAGGGTGTTTAACTAGAAGGTTCTACCCTATTAGATCTTCCCTTTGAGAGTTGCTCAAGTTATCTTCTTCTTCTTGCCACTCTTTTGTCATAGTTTCTAAGAAAAGAGGTGCATTGAGCAATAACTTGTTCCCACTAGCTAATCCACTAGTCTTTTGAGGTCAGATTCATCATTCCAAGTTGCAATCAAACCAACAATACACTCATCAATATTGAGGTGAGAGACATCGAGTTTAGATGGGAAATCATTATCTAGGCAAGATGTATCAACAATGATAGTGGTCGAGAAGATGGGAAAATGGTTAGAAAGGGTGGTGGTGAGGTTAGGGTTAGTAGGGAGGTTGATGGGTTGGGGGAAATAGTGGCATTGAGAGAGAAATAGACTCTATCCAACCTATGATATTTCTATCAAGACCCTTTACCTACTTATTTTCTTGAGAAAAATCATCTTTGTAATTATTTTAAGCAGACCAATGAGGTTTAAGGTAAACACCTTTACCATGGATAGGTTCAAACATCCCAAGGCTATTATAGGTGAGATTCCAATCATTAAATTGAAATTAAGGTAGCTTGGTATGATTAATCTAGTTGCTATCTATAGAGTGCTCAACTGTATTTAAGTCACAAGTTTCAATCACCCACAAATGGATGAATTCAATGCCATAATATTGTAAAGGTGAAATTGACATATCCATACTATTTTCCATCTATTTTTATGGAATTGTTGAATACAATTATATATAGGCAAGTGACGTACTCTTGTGCTAAGATTGACTTATTCCTTCATCTTTATTCATCTCCATTTACTCTCACACTTATTTTCACACATTTTCCATTTTCTCCTCATTTATTGCTCCCTCATCACACATACTTCCACACTCTAAGATCAACATTTCCCCTACCCTATTAATGCAATTTATTTACAACTACCTAGAATTCTAAATGCAATTTCAATCACTAAATCATAGTTAGGAACTTGACACAATGCATTTCTTATTATGTATATGATAATTCTAATATTATTTGTTGACATAGTTAAAACAATAACTTACTTGTCTATGCACAATAACCACATTCAACATCATTGTATTGAGATCTACATAACACGTGGCTATTATTTCTATATATTAGCATTGATTATTTTATTTGAACAACACTCTGTACAAGCTTAAATAGGAAAATACAACTTCTTGATAGTGGGAACAAGGGATTCCCCCACCCCTCATGAAATGCTAACCATGACTAGAAGAAATCACTACCTTTACCTTTGAATTTATACCACCTTCCATAGACGTATTCACCACTCCTTTACTTGAATGTCTCGCTCCTTATTCTACATGTAAAAGTAAACTACCATCATAATATTTTTTATTTTGAAGGTCAATGGAAGATTGATTTCCATCCATTGACCTCTAAAATAACAAATAACATGTTGATTGTTTAAGCTCAACCCTATTCCACACGAATACACGCAACACATTACTCTTTTATCATTTTTTTCATTTATATTATCTATTTGACATCCCTTGTAAATTGTTTCAATACTCATAATTTGAATCTCCTCATGCCACATTTATAACATTTGACATATAAATTATTATACCATTCAATTTTAATTTTGAATGTTACATTATGTTTTAATAGTTTATAGTTATAATAATCAATATTTATAAACTATCTTAATTGAATCAAATAAATTAAATTTTAAATATCTTGATTTCTTTATTAATATATTCTAATTATTTCCAAAATTTAAAATTTATGGAAAATAATGTAACATAACAAAATTAAGAAATACCTAGAGTTAAAAAAAGAGAAAGTACGAAAAATAAGGAAATATAAAAAATAAAGAAAAAAAAGGTATTTTTGGCATTGGAAGTGTGAGCCAACCGGATGGATTACGTAGATAAGAAATGGATGTTGCCCGGATGAGCCTTAGCTACTAACCATTGCATCCATCATCCTTCCTTCTCTGCCTCAATTTCTCAAATTAACACCAGAAGATTTGTTCAAAATGACATCGGTATGTGGAGCTGGCACGGGCATTCGCCTGCCCAATCTGAAAACCCATCCCAGACAATCTTCACCATTTCCAAAAGCAATACATCCTCTTCAAATCCATTGCAAAACATCAGAAACAGTGACAAACCCACCTTGTCCTCCTCCTATTCAACCCATTTCAAGCATATCCAGAAGGCACTTAGCAGCAGTTCCACTTCTAGGCCTATCACTTCTCCTAAATTTTTCCCAACCAGCCCATGCCAAGGACATCCCATTCTTTGGGATTAAAAAGCTGAAAGCAGTGGAAGAAGAAGTGGTAAAGGAGGCCCAAGAATTGGTGATCGAAGGAGAGAAGGGAGCAGAGAAAGTTGCTGAAGAAGTGAAGGAAATTGCCCAAGATTTGGAGTCAGAAGCCTCATTATTTGAAGGGCCTGGGGCAGCTGTGCAGGCTGGATTAGTGGCAGGGGCAGAACTTGTAGGTGTATTGGTGGCTTCTTCAGTTGTAAATAACATTGTAGGTCCTGAGCCTTCCAAGTAAGCTTAAATGGGTTAATTGTATTTTCTTAATCCACTATATTTCAAGGTGGCAAAAACGGGAGTTTTCAGTGTAATAATATAATACTTGTAGCATTAAGATTTCTGCAACTTCTAAATAAATTCATTTTATATTCTTTTCCCCTGCATTTGTAGGCCTTTAATGGAGTATTAGAAAAAAGTATAAACTAGATATTGACGACTGTGGTACTGTCGGTTCATTTATCTTTCGTAATCCCCTGTATTCTTAGGCTTCTAATGGAGGAGTGAAATAAAAATCTAAGTTTTTAAAAAAATTCTCTGAAAAACACCGGCGATATATTTAGAAATTCGTGGAAGAATAAATCTCTGGAAATGACCTGCTATATATTTAGAAATTCGTGGAGCTTCCCATCACCCTGCTTGATCCATCATCAGGATGTGGATGTGTGCAGGATAACGTATTAGGGTTCCTTGTATGGGTAACTCTTTAAAGTAGAAGAGATGCTAACAAAAATCTAAGGAGTATCTGCTGCTCTGTAAAAACTTCTACCATAGCAACATAATTTTTTCTTGGGATTGATTTAGCCAACCAAAAGATGATCTTTTCAATTAATTAGATTTAAGTGGGAAAAACTAGGGAAATAAATCATTAAATTAAAAAATGCTGTAAGTTTCATTAAGATTTAGAAAATGCTGTTTTTCTCAAATTTGCAGATAGAATCATGATTAAATCACGAGCATTTGTCCATTTTTTGGTGCCTTGGGATTCATGCCAAGTACTTAGAAAAAAATGGCGATCGGATCGCTGAACCCACCGAGTGCAGATTAGTTGCGAATTATTTTGATTTTTTGCAGACTTTTGATACACTGAGTAAAAATATGTAAGGAGCTCTAATCTGCAATCTATATTGTTGCAAATAGGTTATGGGTTTATTTTAGTTTCTTAATTTGCTATATTCCTAGGTTTGTAATGGATGACTTAAAAAACAGAATTTTGTTCATCTTAATATGCACTGCTTATTGAAAACATAGTGGGTAGTGAGACTTCATTCCGAGCTTTCATGGGTTCATTTCAAATATTGTCTAGCTATTAATGACATCAATGCTTATTTTTAGTGCTGGAAATTGACTGAATTATGCACTTCATCAATTTGATTGATAAGGGTTTCAGATCTGAAATACTTTAAAAGGTACTATTACTTCCCATCTGTTGAAAGACAAATGTCCAAAATGTTTTTCCGTAATTTTTTTCTCAACAATGGAAAGCGATTATATGTATTGCTTTTTCGAATAAAATTTGAGTGCTTATCTGTAACAAATATGGATCATAGAGGGCATTAAAGCAAAAATTTTACTAGTGAAATTTCATATCCTCAAATCAAGAATGAATGAAGTCACATTTTCCAAAAGTTCTATTCAGCGGAGGTGTTTGATATATTGAATTAAAGGTTTGGCTCTAAATAATCCCACATAGGTTGCTTATCAGTATATCTTCCCATGTCAGAATGAGTACACTGCCTGGTAGAATTAGTAGTAGTAATAGCCTCAAGCATACCTTGTCCCCTTCCTTTACCTTTGGCCTTTGAGCTACCTTGCTGTATTTGTGAGTTAATAGAAGAGGATTAATTCTTTCTTTATTGATTTCAATACAATGAGCATGGGAGCTTGTTTCATCTATATCCTTAGGCTTAGATTATAATGTTCCATGTGTTAGTGTTTGGTAGCTTCACGAGATATTTTCTCTTTAATTAAAGGCAGGTCAGCCTACATATTGCAATTATTATTTTATATTTTCGTATTTCTTAAAAGGAGGCCGACCTAAGTGAAGAGTCACCTTGTTTTGTATATATACAAGGTGGAGTCCATTCAATCAAATCATCAAGTTATTCTCATATTCAACTGGCATTCTTTCAAGGAGGAGTTCGCACTTAGCAGCAGATCAGTTTCACTTGTATCTTTGCATCAAGGAGTGATGCTATTATTCATTGTATTTATTCAGCCTTGTGTAAGGCCAGACTCTGTATGCAGCATTCTGCACTTCTATCTGATATATATATGAGATATATTTTTGTTGGGTTTTCCTAGGGTATCTATTGTGTTCATTATTTATGTGTTGCATTTTCTGCTTTATGTTAAATCTGATCCTAAAACTAACATGGTATTAGAGCGGGTTTAAGGGAAGTATTGATCAGATTTAAAGCAGAAATATATGGGAATCATCAATGAGAAAAAGAAGGTTGAATTACTGCCTCTGTAAGTAGTTGCCTGTAGGAAATTACATTTGGTCTTTAAGGGAATCCGTTGGAAATAAATATCTGTGGGTCACTGCAATCTTCGAGTTGTGGTTTCAATGGTGGGTGCGAAAATCAGGAGTGCTGTAAATTCAAAATATTTTCCCAGGAGCCATGAGAAGACAAGGTTCAAGGAGAGACAAAGGCCTGATGTGGGTGGTGGAGTAGGGTATATATGTGCATGAATCCCTTGTTGGTGCAAACACTTATTATTGCGCAATATCATTTGGAGATAAATTGGAGATGTGGCCTTGAACTTTCGGCATGGGAGAATTCACAAGATCGATTACAGTAGAAGGAAGTGATATATGACGACATATGATATAAGGAGACTAACACGTAGAGGAGACACGGTGTTTTCGCTTGCATCTGTGGTCATTCGCTAGAGCCTGTGGAGAAGATTTGGCAATAATATTTATCATCAAATACTGAATGTTGACTCACAGAATTATTGGGGATTATTAACGGTTGGTCGGAACCTTGATGGGATTGCATTCAGATGGCGTTTACAGGAAACATCTGATCACAGGAGCGGCTTGAGGACAATTTTCACTCGCTTTGCCTTAGCGGATATATGAATCACAATCAACATTAATATTTAGGGTTAACATTATCGCATTGGGCACACTTGAGTACGTTATTGGATATATTCATCATAACGGGAGAATTCACGAATATTGGGAAAGTTGCATACCTAAAGTATGATACAAATTTTGAGTAGGGGGTGCTCATTCATATTTTTCCCAACTCATCATCTTTGGTGACGAAAGGGGAAGACGTTGATCATTGTTGGCATAATATTTATCAATGTGATCGGCCATAACATTCAAATCTTGAGCGGGGATCATATGCTATCTAATAGAACTGAGAAGGCAGATGACTCCATGTGGCTGATGGAAGTTGAAGACCCAATATTGGGTTGATTGGCAGAGGTTTGAGACTACGTTGGCATCAATGAAGTCATACTTCCCTGCAACGACATCAGCGAATATGGTGAGGGACGACACTTAAGGGCTCGATAATACTCTCGTCTCTTGTATTTGCCTACGTGGAGTGTACATAGTCAAAAAGGAAGTCTTTGCAAGAAAGCATATGAGTATTTATATTGCTTCGCGGAGGAAAACATTCGTTTACTGAGTTTGTTTGCACCGGTGGATGTATTTCTTTGACATCGTCTGCATCTGTTGCTCGTGGTTATATTCTGAATATACACATTAAGGAGCACTGACATTATTCGGGGTATCAACAAATGAATTGGACTGCTCGATAGAAGGAATATCTTTATGAATCACATATGTTTCGATATTAGATGGCATACTCTACAATTCATGATTGAGAGACTAAACAGTGAAACCGAGTAGATTATTGACCAAGGCGTCATTTGCAATATACGCATAAGTATTTCATTCAAAGTGTTTGATCACTACTTGGATTGTTTGAGGGTTATTCCTCATGATACAAAATATATTGGTGCTTCTATTCATATCTTATGATACGGAAGTTTGCTGTTCCTATTTTGGGTCCACGTATCTGCTGCATGAAGATGTTTTTCTGAAGTTGTAGACAGTTTTTAATCATTCTGTTGCAGCAGATCATTCTATTGCAGCAGATCTGAATCTTTAGGTGCATAGACCAGGAAAGAACAATTGGTGGATTGTGAGGAAGATTAGACAATAAAGAGAAGTATTTCATACCCTTGAATAATGTTAATGAATCTTTTATGTAGTTATTAATTCATGCATTGGAATAGTGAATTGTGTATGCTTCTAGCTTTGGTATTTCTTTTCGCGATAGTTTGATTCTATGAACTATTAGTAATCTCTTAAAAAAAAACAAAAAAATGCTTCCAGGACGGATCAAGGAGCAAAAGGATGATGAGAGATTGCATTCAAGGGAGGAAGAGCTTGATGCATCCTGTGAGGGAGTCACACAGGTTGAAGAATGGAGACTCAGCTTGCTGCCATGGGACTGAGTTGGTGGCTGGAGACATCTCTTGAAGAGGAAGAACCCATGCAGATTGTCTTTGTGATTAGTTTCTTCGAAGAGGAGGAAATAACATTCAGAGGGAGTTTGATAAACCAATAGAGGCAACCTTGGACGAGGAGGTTAGGAGGTTGATGCAAGTACTTGGAGCTTCAGAGGGAGTCACATCATCATGAAGATTTGTTGTAATGTATATTTCTCTGTGACAGAGAAGTATGAGCTGAAAACCATTGTAGTGTATATTTCTCTGTGATAGAGAAGTATGAGGTGAAAGCCCTTGTAGTGTATATTTCTCTGTGACGGAGAAGTATGAGGTGAAAGCCCTTGTAGTGTATATTTCTTTGATAGAGAAATATGAGGTGAAAGCCCTTGTAGTGTATATTTCTTTGAGACGGAGAAATATGAAGTGCGAGCCCTTGTTCATCTCAGAGACCGAGATGAGACATCATGTTGAGAGACTCCATGATGACATCACATTGAGAGACTCCGTGATGAACCCTTTGTACTTGTGTTTTTCCACACATGGGAGTAGCCATGGTGGACGTTATGTTGAGAGACTCCATGACGACATCATGTTGAGAGACTCCATGATGGGCAATTGTATGTGTGTTTCTTTCCACACATGGGAGTAACCATGGTGGACGTCATGTTGAGAGACTCCATGATGACATCACGTTGAGAGACTCCGTAATGAACCTTTGAGCTTTCCACAAATGGGTGTAGCCATTGTGGGCGTCATGTTGAGAGACTCCATGACGTAGATATCTGGAAAATATCTCCCTAGCTAAGAGGGAGTGTTAGTGTTTGGTAGCTTCAGGAGATATTTTCTCCTTAATTAAAGGCAGGTCGGCCTACATATTGCAATTATTATTTTATATTTTCTTATTTCTTAAAAGGAGGCCGACCTAAGTGAAGAATCACCTTGTTTTGTATATATACAAGGTGGAGTCCATTCAATCAAATCATCAAGTTATTCTCATATTCAATTGGCATTCTTTCAAGAAGGAGTTCGCACTTAGCAGCAAACAGTTTCACTTGTATCTTTGCATCAAGTAGTGATGCTATTATTCATTGTATTTATTCAGCCTTGTGTAAGGCCAGACTCTGTATGCAACATCGTGCACTTCTATCTGATATATATATATATATATATATATATATATATATATATATATATATATATATATATATGAGATATATTTCCCTTGAGTAGGAGGGTTTTCCCAGGGTATCTGTTGTGTTCATTATTTATGTGTTGCATTTTCTGCTTTATGTTAAATCTGATCCTAAAACTAACACCATGGGGATGTGTCCCCCTTGAAAAAGTGGCGTTTCTAGAAATAGGGACATCCCCGAGATGGTGGGATGGTTGGGAAATGTCTCTTTGCAGTGCCCCTATTACCACCACTAGGTAGGGACGCCTTCCTTAGAGAGTGATGGTTTTGAGGTGTCTCTCCCTATTGGGCATGTTGGGGGGATGTCAAGATGTCCCTAGGACTGCAAAAAAACTCCTTGAAGTTTCTTGAATGGCTGGCCATCCCCTTTGTCAAACATGTGATTTTTTTTTAAAACAAATCAGGCATTTTTCTTGATATTTGTACCCACCCATAACCCTAACCTTAAATGCCCCACCCACACTTTAAACACTTAGAAAAAATTATAAATAAACTTCACACCCTCACCCCAAATCACTATCAAAGTTCAAAAGTTTTGAGCATGGCTACAAATGCAATTGCTAGATAGCATGAGTGAGAGCAAGCAAGGCTGCAAGAGTGAGAGCATTAGCAAGAGGGAGAGCAATAGCAAGAGGAAGATCAAGTACCATGTGTTAAAGTTTCAAATTTGATACATTCATCAAGCCCTCAAGCTTTCAAGGTAGGTCATGTCCCTTCCATCTTTTGAGATTTGTATTTTTATTTAAATGTTCATTTTTAATTTCTAAATGGTTAAACCTGAATTAATGATTACGTGACACTTTTTTTTTTCAATTTAGATATACAATAAATTGTTCATAGAATCATTTATGGTTATAAGATTTAATTTTTAGGGTTGTTGAACTGCTCTTTTTTACTAAAACTGGTTGTTAGACAACCCTAAAAATAACATTTAGGGGTTTAAGTTTTCACTTTACATTTATAACAGCCATATTTAGGCTTTTAAATTTATTTATTACATTATTTTCAAATGTATATTTGGAAATTTGTATAAATAGCTGATTAATACTAGTCAAATTTGGATTTTATCTTTTGTGTATCCTTTGCTTTTGTGCTTGTGCAACCTGATGTAAGAAAAATAAAAGTGAACTCCTTATTTGATGAAGATTGAAGAACAAAGATTCCTATTTTTTGTGTATCCTTGCTACTGTCCTTCACATGATCCCATGTAAGATATGCAAAAAAATCCTTGTGTCTTGAGCCCATGCATTATGACATATGTATGGTTTAAAATTTAAACCATAAATTTCGTTCTTTTATAGTGTCACAATGAATTTTACTTATCACAAAATAAGTGATGAGGAGGGTCAACCATAGTCCATGGGGGTTGAATTTGAGAGTATGAGTACAGATGTGGGGTGGGCTAAGGCAGCTAGTTCTATTGGAAGTGCACATTTTAATTGTCCCTACACACTGGTGGAATAATTTGCCAAGGGTTGCTTTGATAAAAAGTCCCCTTTAAAACAATTTGTGATTAGAGTACAAGCAAAGCTTGGGGTACCAAGGGACACTAGGCTATGAAAGTGCCATTTTTATGTCTTTAAATTTAAGGTAGCATTACTAGAGTTAATGCACACTCCTACACATGCTTGGCAAGGGCATAGTGATGTGGCATCTTGTCACTTAAACAAAGGGATGAAATAAATAATTGTGGCGTTGTGCTAAGAAAGTGCAGCTGCAACTACCACTATGCCATTGAGGGGTCCTATTCCTACTAGTACTGGTACTTCACAACAATCACAATTTTTTTCCTATAGTTTAGGGGAATTAGAGCCTAAGGGGAATGCAGATTGACTAGAAGTATTGATGCTGCAAACACCATGGAAAATTTATTCAACGTGCAAAATAAGAATGATGCAGTTGATGCCATTGGAAAGTTCTTCTTTGCCAATGGCATTTCATTCCATGTGGCTCTTTCTCCTTATTATGAGGAGGCTGTGGCAAAAATAATAAGAGAAAAACCATCATATGTGTCACGAAGAAAGAAAAAATCGAGGACAACAATCTTATATTAATATTCAGATGGAGAAAATGAAGGCTACTTGGGTCACTAGTGGATGCAACATAGTCATGGATTGGTGGATGGACATTAGGCATTGCCCACTCATCAACATCATGATCACATCTATAGAGGGCCTTTACTTCCTTAGGGTTGTCAATTGTTCAGGGCACTGCAAGGATATGGATTTTCAATTCCAAATCCTTAAAAGATGCTATTGAGCAGGTTGGGCTAGAGAATGTGGTGCAAGTAGTAATAGATGCAACCCATGTGTGTAGAGTTGTAGGGAAGTTGATTGAGACAGCTTGCAAACATATTTGGTGGACTCTTTGTGTGCATGCCATGTACAATGCACTCAAGGACATGGACAAAATTAATTGGATAAAAGTGGTTAATTATGATAAAGATGTGTAGATGCTTATTTGTAACCACCACACTTCACATGCACTTTTCAATACCTTCTCCAAGAAGGGATTTTGGAAACTTCGAGAGACTAGATATGCATTATACTTCATTCTTTTGGAGAGGATGCTTGAGTTGCAAGAGGCATTGCAACTAATCATCATAACAATAGAGTGGAATCAATGGCTTGATTCCTTGTTAGAGTAGGGGAAGAGGGTGAAGGAGGTGGTGAAGAGTGACATTTTTTGTGCTGATGTGAAATGCATTGTCTCCATCATTACTTCATCCTCCAAAATCATTAGATATGGGAATGCTAATGCACCTAGTCTTGTAGAGGTGTATGGGTGAATTGATAGTATGCTTGGGAAAATCTAGGTTGTTGTACAAGTGAAAGACCCCACATTCCAGTTCTACAATGAACATATTCATCCAATCCTTTATTAGAGATGGGAGAAGCTCAACAATCCCTTGCACATGGCTTTCTATTTATTGACCTTGAAGTGGTATGTGCAAAAGCTTGGAAGAGTTACCCCAATACAAGATGCTAAGGTGAACACATGGTTCATGAAGGCTACTAAGAAGATGTATACTTCCATAGATGTCGGCATCATTCGTACTAAGTGGTCAGAATTTGTCACTCTAAGGGGATATTTAGAAGAGGCCAGGTTGGGTTGGGAGACTGTGTCATAGGAGGACCCAATTTTGTGGTGGACTATGCATGGGCCTACTTCTTTGACAACCACACTAGCCATTCAAATGTTATCTCAGGTTTCTAGTTCTTTTGTTGTCAAGAGGAATTGGTGTACTTATTGCTTTATCCACTCTATTAAGAGGAATAGGCTTACCTCTAGAAGGATGAAGAAGCTATGAAGTTTTACATAGCACTTTGCATCATATTGATTGCAACACGCTTAAGTACAAGGAGAGTGGACAATAGTTTGATGGGGATCTAGAGCCAAAGGAGCTAGCACAAGTTGATGATGATGCTACATATACAAGGTTGGTTGGCATTGATTTGGAGGACCTTGATTTTGAGGAGTCCAATAATTCAAGTGATGAGGAGTTTGGTATGGACTCTAGGGATGATTAGAGGTATTGGACCATTGGCAAATTGTATTTGAATTTTGAATGTAATCATCATTTTGAATATAATATAAACATATTAATATTCAGCATTTTCATTATTCAATGCTTAGTATTTCAAAGTTTCATTTATTATTCCTTGTACATTTTATTAGAACTATGTTTTCAAGTACTGTATATATTTGCACTGCTCCCTACTGCCCCCCACCATCCCTAAATCTAGGCCCTTGGTCCCCTTGTCCTTGAGACTGTACCCTCGTCCCCCTTGTTTTAAGACTTTGTGGAACTATGTTGGAAGGGAACATGGGCCTCTTGAGATGTCTATGAATACCCCATTTATTTCACCAGAATACGATATTCTTGCACATTCTTATTCATTTGGAGAGCCCTTTTATGGAATTTACTAGTCTACATTGGCACATATTACCCTCCTTGTTGTTTGCAATATTGCTAGTCAATAGACCTCTCTTGATGACAAATGGGACACAATTATATTTTGATTAGCTACTTAAATTTGTCTCAAGAATAAATGGGTTATAACTTTCTTAAAGCTAAGAAACGAGAATAGCTTTCAAACTAGATAAGAGCATGTTTTGTTAATCTTAATACACCAAAGAAAAATTGGTGTTCATCACACATATGATGCATGCTGAAATATTCCTTAAGTTAGGCCAGACAATGCTCTGCATCTACCTCTCTTTCATACAGCGGTATCTTTGAATCTTTATCTTTGTCTCTGCTTTGACAAGAGGGTTTGTAGGAAGACCTTGTTTACCATAGGACACTGTTCTTTCATGAGGGAACAGCTGGTCTTAGCATTCCTGTAAAATTAAGTTAGGCCAATTTCTCGTGGCTAGTTTAAGATTCTGCTTATAGGGAGTTTACTTAGGCTTATAGTAGGCATGTTGGAAACTAGGTTAGAACTCGAGTTAAACTAGCTTTTATGCAGAGTTATGTGAAATTGTGGCTGGAGTGAAGGTTGTCATAAGGACATGAATCTTGACTGACACTTAAGGTATTTTTATTTGGAATTAATTAGATTGAGACTGTTAATTGTCACAACACAATAATAAGAGACTTGTTTAGACCGCCAATTCATCTAAATAAACTAAATTGAAGTTCTATGAAAAATGACCTCTACTGTACAATGAGAGGCTGGAAATGGTAATGGTTTTGCTACATTTTTTCATAGTAGTCTGCTCATTGCTATGATATTACTCTTCAATTTCAAAAGTAGCAACTATTTTTGCAAATAGCATGTGGATGTTTACTTTGTAATTCTGATGTAGTTTTTGAAAGGAACCATGGCAAGCAGGCCTGCATAAGTGAGTAAAAACTTTAGCTCATAAGTTGCTTGAAAGACTGATATGATATATATCTTTTTAGTAGTTGATTCTCTATTTTAGAGGAACGCTAAATTTTTTTGAGGTCAAACTCCTAACTATATTTTTACTTTATGGAAGTATGTGGACTATAACTTGTGTCTGATGTTTTGAAATTGGTGTTACCCATAAACTGTCTCATGGATTGCTTTGTTCGCCATTGTTGTGTACTTGGTATTGAGTTATTTTTCTTAACTCGCGATCTTATTAGATTAGTACTTCTCATTTATAATCAGGTGTATTCATTCAGTCCCATGACCTATTTTGGATGTATGTGGATATTAATATAATTTCTTGTTTTCTTGCTATAAACTAGTATTGTTATTTTGATCAAGTCAAATGATATATCAATTTTATCTAAGCTTCCTCCTCTGCCATAAGCCTGTATGCTCTTGGCAGATTCCTAATTTTTATAAATTATGTGAAATTTTATGTCAGAGAACAAACTCCTGATGTGCTTAGAGCTGCAGAATGTTCTCATATTGACATTTCTAACTGCTTTTGGAAAAGATAAGTGCATTGTCTTGAACCTGTTTAAATAGTATGTCTTAAATGTTTCTATCAGAAATAAAACACTTGTGTTTTGCTGCATGAATACCTAGAATGTTTGTGCAAACAACAGTAGTATTGCTACCAATAAGTCTTCAGATCAATCTCTTATATATCAGATATTACGGTTGAACAATAAATTAACACTGACCATGTTCATGTTTTTGGCTCACTTTCATTTGAAGATTTACGTACCTCACTTCAGTTATAAATGGATACCTGTTAACTCCCATAAATTGATACCATAAAAGCTAGAAATAATATCAAACTTTTGTTTCTATTGTAGAATTGGTTTCCTACCACCAATAAAGATGCATCCTTCATTGAAGGCTTCAAGCACAACGAGAACTAATACACTTGTCAAAATTTTCAAAATACCCTCCCAGTTATTCATTAAAAATGAAAATTTGCCTAAAATTGAAGAAAGGGATTTAATGAAACCTATGAAACGGTATTTCAGGTGAACAATTGCAAAGACAAATGTAGAGTAAATTTTAAAGGGACATTTAAAATAATTGTTATCCAGTAACATTCTCATGATTCAATAACCTTCAGCTAAGTTAGGCAATTGCTGCAAGAATGACATATCTAATAACACCCTTCAATTTCCTCGTTTTCAAATACTAGCAAAATAGATGAAAACAAAATGCCAACTTTCTTCTTAATTCCGTGAGTGCATGAAATTATCTATTAGTAAGTGCTGACACAATGGCGTCCTATCCTGAAACGATTATATTCAGAAAAAAAGATATTAATCCAGCAAAATAATAAGCAATAATAGTATCATAAATCCCCGGTATTTATAACTGAAATTACTAGTGCATAATCAACATGCATATTGATCAATGAGAGCCATTTGTTAGGTGACATACAAATACCTAGGTGCATATGTTTTGATGGTTTGCAAGTTACATCATAAATGTCAATAATGATGCATTGCTCTTCCTAATCAAGGCCTCACAAATTGTATGTCTTTTTGTTTCTTGTTTTGTTCATGTAAAATAATTTGTGACGACTTTTGAACACTTAACTGATTATATTTTATAGTTTCTCATAGGATAACGAGCTAAATAGTAGCCAATAAACCCTTAGAGGTTGTATGAGGGCATGAGCATGGGAGCAAGTATAAATGATAGCATTGATTTTTTTTTCTTCAATTAGAGGGTTTTTATATTATATTGACCATTATGCTAATGTAGCTTGATGTTATAAAACTATACACCCATTTGTTTTGGTCATCAATACTTGCTAGACATAAACCCAATTGTTCCTTTTCACCCTATTAAAAGCGTTGTACCTTATATTTTGGAAAGGGTAAGAAGCATGACCCATGATAGGAACATTTTTTTTGTGTAGCTAAGAAGACTTGTGGTAACCACAATGGATGACAATTTACCATTTGTTGCTAGAGAGGAGTTGATTTCCTCCCTTGACCTTTGTGCTCCTCATTGTGATATTTTGATTGCTATTATGAGAAAGATCACCTTCTCACCTCCCTTATAGAACATTCCTTGTTGTGTTGAGGTACATGTTACTTGAGAAATGTGAACTTACATTGTGTTTTGTTTTAGTCATTCTCACTTTTAAGAAATAGTATTGAATATGTTGTGTGTTGATCTTTTCTTCTAGGATATGGAAGATGCAATGCTTGTTGTAGGTGTTAACATTACTACTTCATATGTCTTCCTCCCATCACATACAACATTAGTTGAAAATGCAATAATTCTTTTTTGGTATTTGTTTATTTATGTTCTCATTTAATCATATGTTCAAGTGCATTTGTGTAAATGTAGCATTCTACTCTTTGTAGGACACTCCTAGATGACATTGATGACCATGCAAAGGAGCACCATGATGGAAATGGCCAATGCTCCTTTCCCCCTACACAAGGTGGCATGATAATAGAGCATAACATAATAACTAGCACTTGCACTAGAAGGGGTTCAAGGGTTACGTCGATAGAAAACTATAAGAAAACCATGGCAAGTGACTTATCTCAAGATTCTATTCAAATTGTGTCGTCTGTCAACAATGCCGATGAAGAAAAATGGGCAGAGTTTGCAAGAAAAATTGAAACAACCCTTTCACAACAGAATTTTGTTTTAAATTAAAAAAAACAAAACCAATCTCCCTATAGCTGTTGCTTCAGTGTATAAACGAAAAGTATGTGATGCAACAATTATTCAAATCGTGCTTTACTAGTCTGCATTACAAGCTGCAACATTTAATTAAAACTCGCATAAACAAGCTGCTAATATATATGTAAAACAAGTTTTTAATAGAAAATTGTTTGATACAAAGCTTAAACATAATTTTTTAGTAAAAAAATTATATTTTTATTGCACATATGTGTGTGTGTGTGTGTGTGTGTGTGTGTGTGTGTGAATATTACTTTCCTAGTCAATAGATCAAGTTCTCTTGACAAATGTCATAAATTAGAATTGATTTTGGAATAAGATAAAATAGAAATTAAATGAGAAGATAGAATTCAAAATAAGTACAAATACAAGACTTATGATAAAATAGGAGACAAAATCTAAACCCCTATTAATTAATCAAATGTGAATCCCATCTTAGGGGGAGTAGAAATATGATTTTGTTTATACAAAAGCATTTCCGTATAGATACTACCAGAGCTCTTTCGAAGGATAAGGACTTGAAGCAGAAAAATCTTCTGTCTGCATATTAAGAAGCTAGAATTGAAACTTTCTGAAGTTCAACTACATATTCCAGGGTAGCTTCTGGTGGTATCAAAATATTGCCATCCAAATCTGCACCTGTCTTCTCAAATCCAAGTTCAGGGAGGACTGCAACTCTTCCTTTTCCACTAGTTTTCATTGTTTTTATAACATACTCAAGCCCCTCACATATACCTTTAGTATACGACCTGACACCAAATAGAAAGGCCAGAGAGCTCTTGCATTTGAGAATGTGTCCACAAACACATATCCGGTGCTTTTAATTTTCCCTTGCAATTTGATCATAACCAAATCCCCAGTTCTGGGTGAAGGACATCCACCTATACAAAGATCAACATATTTGATCCCATTAGGAAGTATCACTTCTTGGGTGCTCTCCACATCTCTGAAAGTTGATAAAATAGTTATTAGTGGTGCATTAAATTCAAACACTTGTAAGGTAGCCACACTAGTTTTGGAAGCACTGGTTTACATTTTCAACTAAAGGGAACTATTTTAAGTCAACCTAATGGAGGAATTTCATGCCTAGATATGTGTTCCCTTAACCATCACATCCTCTAATGATCCCTCTTGAATAGGTATAGTGATATTGAGAAATTTCTACCAGTTAAAACATAACATTGGACAAAAACCAATGAACTGGACATGAAGGTGATTGCAAAATTTGGGGACCAATGTGTCAATTCTTGTTACCAATGCATATTACTTAAAGAAATCCACGCGGGGGAGGAGGGGGTTGTGAGGGGCATGGTGAATTGCCATACCAACAACTTAGGTCCATACATATTCCATATTAAGAAGGCAGTTTTAGTCTTATACTACGCATTTAGACATGAAAATTTGAGTATCAATCACTGATATTGGTCTTAGAGAAATACTTTTCGTTTGTCTCCAAATCTTAGTGCACATTTTCTCTGTTTCTATGTAGAGCCACAAGAGAGTGATGAATGTGGTTGTAGTTGGAGTACCTAAAACTATATAGCTAATGACATTCTGTTAATGGATAAAATATTTGGATTAGATGCAGTCATGTAGTTGTTAAATAAGAACAGGGAGGCAAATTCAAGTAATATTCTATAAAAAAAATTGCTATGAAATCCGCTAGGAAAGTTTACTACTGTTAAATCAAACGCCTTGGAACAGGGCATACTTTGCACATACCAAGTAGAAACAAACTGATTATACTCGAGCAAATTCTTATCGATTCAGCTGCTTTAAGGAATGATTAGGCAGAAATGAATTGGGTGTAATTTAATTCAAAATGTACTTTGCAACATTCATTGGACAAAATTTCACTGCCCTTTCTGTTGATTTGTATTTTTTAACTTTTAGCTGCTGAGGCTCAGTGCACAAATGTGAACGCATGCTTATTGGCTGCCGAGGAAACTACTGGGCTAGTGGAGGAACTATTCAATAGGGGACGCCTGCTAGTTGGCTGTGCCCATGATGGCTGGAAAGCAATATGGGTGGCCTGGGGATTGGACCTAATTGTAGTATGAATCTTCGCATGCCTATGAAGGGTGAAATCCTAATAGTCTCACCTCAAGAGGGTTATATAGGCTAGATTGTCCTTTGGGTAATATATTATAGGTCTTATGGTTATCTAAGAATAGGTCCTAGAAGACTTGTGTTCATAGCATAAAATAGTGGGGCCAGTAGCATTTTAAAATTTACACTGTGTTGCCTCTCAATTTGGAAAACAAATTGAGATGAAGTTCAAAGATAAGAAATGGAGGTACCTGATATTTTGTTGCTCCTGAGAAACCTCAAGGCGGGTTTTAATTTGCTTAGAGACGACACCAAAAGCCAAATGGCTAGCATAAAGATTCCAAATAAACCAGATGGATAGCATAAAAATTCCAAATAAACCCTCACTAAAACCATCGCAAGTGACTTACCTAAAGATTTTGCACAAATTGTGTGGTGATGTTAATGATTGCGATAAGAAAAAATTGCAGACTCTGCAAGAAAAATGAAACCAAGCATACTTGTCTCTCTACAGCGGCTGCGTAAAAATGAAGCGAAGCAAAACCAATCTCCCTACACGACAGAGTAAATCTAATGATTTTTGCAACTTTATAAAAGAAAATATCAGTTGAGTTAATATATATTTTCAACATGTGATGCAAGGAAATCCGATATGATTCGGATAGATACTGTTTGTAGTATTTCGGCATGAGATTGACAACAAACCACGATTGTTTTATGGCGTGAGACTTGTTTTAGGCCAAAAGCCCATACATAATATAGCCTATCGGCTAATTAATAGTGTTTTCTACATGGATTCTATTAATGTTGAGTGAATGAACATTACATGAGACAAAATAGTATTGATTTTAGTTTTACTTATAGTTTGTGGGAGAATACAAAAATTGTTTATATGGCCTAAAAAATCCACAACAATGTTTGCTTCTACCTTGTCATACATACTATGAATCAGGGGGTCAAACATTTTGGTAACCACACCATTTAAAAAAGCGCCATAATCAAGTTCATGGGAAGCTCCCCATCTCATAAAGGAAACTTGGCTGAATTAGAAGTGGTGGATGGAAGTTGAGAAGCAAGGAAGCCATTCAATGAGCAATTGAAAATTGTCCTTAGATCATTTGCTAAAAAGTAGAGCTTTTCAAAAAGGAACTAGCTAGAGAGGAATTACATGGAAAAGGAGGCGATAAGTGTCCTAGTTGAGCCAAGGGGTTGTCCATGATATTAATTGCACTATGCTAGCTTTTGGTAATGAGGTGAACATGATAAAAAGGAGGTTGGCCACATCCAAAAGAAAGGAAGCATTTGTCTCTACAACAATGAAGTATAAGGTGATACCATTTACTTTTGGTAATATTGTTAGATGTAATACAATTGTATTTGTATATGTATTATAATACTTTTGCTATCTACTTTTAAGTAATGTGTTCCATACTAACTTTTTGTTATACTGTCCCAAGCCAAAACAATAATGCAAATCCAATTCTTAACCTTCCACAAACACTTATTATTTCAACAACATTTCACATAGATCTTAGACAACTCAGATTAAAATTACTCTTTAAGCATCAACAATATCATTACATTTCAAAGAACAAATGACAAAAATAACTCTCAACCTTCTTATTATAATTAACAAAAAATATTAGGTGTAAATCTTGATCTCTTTCTTATTACAACAATGGTTGTATTACATTTGAAAATATTTTACAATATTAGTAAGCACAACAATGACAAATTGGATCAATACAATGTGGTTGAAGTTCGTGTCCAATGAAACTCAAATGTGAAACCTGCATGAGATCATCCTCTGTAATCACTAGGGCTTTTGTCCTAGGATTCCCATGTTCAAACACAAGTGTTCAAAATGGATTCTAAAAGGAATGTGATAATTGTAGATGACGCCCCTTGAATGGACACGTTCACCCCTTTAAATCCATCGCAACAATAATGAGTTGACTACAATGTAAATCCATAACTCCAAATTTGAATAATGATTATGGGTAGGAAAAAGTCCCAATTTTGAAAGTTATGGTGCCAAAACCAACCTAAGTGACAACATAGCATGTGTTGGGGCATTATGGAGAGAATGAAAAAAAATGTGGGAATATCAAAGATTGAGAGTTGGAGATACCGCAAGACTCATACCACAAGTTAGGGTGTGGGAGGTTGAGCAACGAGTATGTTGGTAAAGATAGGTCCAAAAGTTTAACAAATACAAAAAAAGAGTGGGGAAGGATGGAAGGCATAACAGGATGAAGAAGTTTGAAATTCCAATTGGGACCAAGGAAATGTTGGACTTAGATGGGAAAGCATGCCTGGACAAGGAACTTTACAACTTTGATGATTGACACACTTAGAAGACTAAGCATGTCTTAAAACTCTGAAACTTTGGTGACCTTATACAAACATTGGAGGAAAGAAGAGGAAGAACATGCACTCAAAATGGGACTAGGGAAGATACAAAAAATAAGAAATGGACTATCTAGTCCACAACCTAGATTGTTACAAAATGGGAACAAGACAAGTTTGCCTCACTTAAAATTGCTTTCTTTCAAGCAATGCAAATTTAGATGTTCCATTAATTTTTCTTTTTCCAAAAAAAAACCTTTATAGGTAGGCTTCCCATGAACTAGTTGATTTGTGATGGCTCCACATCCCAATATTTCCTTATTTGTGGCGATGATGACATCCCTATTCCTTATAAGAAACGCTCCACAACCCATGAACATTAAGTCAATGCAGGATTTGATGCATAATGATGCATCATAAACACATTTCCATGCATGAAAACATTCCAAGGGATGTATGTTGTGGCATGTTACAACAATACTATCCCAAGTGTAGCCATTTAACTTGTGTCGATTTATATTTTGAGGCATATTCCTTCAAGTATCCTCCAACCCTCTTATTCACTATTTTTGTTATTCCAATATCTTATGGTTGATAACTTGTTCTAGGAGTGAGTTTTGCACCTATCAAATGAGATAATGCTTGCCAACAACTTCTAGCAAATCTACTAGCTCCATTGTCAACAATTGTTTTAGGCAACCCATGTAATTTATTCATCTCATTTGCAACAACATAAATGTGATCGTTACCATAAACCATTGGGAGACTCTAGATGGGATCCATGAATACCTTTTCCCAAACTTGATGGGATATAAGAAAAGGTAGTAGTAGGTTTGGGGGAAGGATAGGTTCTCCTTAATTTGGATGAAAGGTAGCGTACTTGTTGATACGTACGACATCCCTCCTTGTAACACTTTTTGCTTGAATCTCCCCTCCTTGTCCTATGATTTGTGCAAGATTTGGAGTGTCTTACCATGGGTGTATCACGTGGCACCTTCAAAATCTTTCGTTTCATCTCATAATTAAATATAGGAAAATTTGTCTTCATATCCCATGAGATCATTTACTCTCACCCTATGGTTATCCTTCTCATTTCTAATATTTTAGCAACAAATGTATCTTGGGTAGATTCCACCTTGATTGAATTCCATCCTATTTTTGGGAATTTGGAATTCCCCATTCTTAGATCTTCTTGTGATGTAGTTGACTTCTACTACACTATTATGATATTTTCACAAATTGAGAAACTTGAACTAGACAATAGACCTACCTGCATTCACCTCAAATTGGGGGTTTTCAACAGTCTAAAGGAAACTAGAAAGATATTGAAAATTATTCATATTTTTTTGCTTAAAATCTTCTTCATGTTGACCCAAATCTAGGTAGTTGTCCCTAAGTTGTTGCATTGGTTAGCTTTTAATTCCTTAACCAATTGTCTAGGATAAGCCCAACTTTGAACTTACAAATTTTGATATTGTTGGAAGTTATTCTAAATCAAATTCCTCTTAGAGTCTATCAAGTTCTTTGACTATTTGTCCAATTTCCTTAGCCCTTGCTTCATTTTCTTGCTTCTTGGCACTTGCTGCCACCTCAAGCTATTCTTTTGTCTCTAAGAGTACTATTTGGATAATTTTTAATGTATCTTTGGTTTCTTTAAGTTCAAATATGAGTTCACCAACCCTTTGCTCTTTTTTCTTAGATGCAGTTTGGGTTGTCTCTACAATTATGTTGACCATATGCCAGTCTTTAATAGGTTGTAGGTATTTTGATTTCATCCATTCTAAGGTATTCTTCACTACCTACAAATTTGTAAGAGTAACTATATATTTATTCCCAACATCATTCACTTCCTACAACTTAGAATCAACTCCTCAGTGAGCCTTTTCGTTTTGTCTAGCTTAATTAGAACTTGCACCTCTTTCTCAGTTGTTACTAGCAGTTTCTCTTTCAATTTGTGTAGCTTTGTAGCCCTTTGTGCAATATTGGCAAGATGATAATCCTTGTTTCAGTCTTGGCCGAGCTGATGTAATTCTAATGCTATTGATTCCTCGTGCTCCACAAGAGTGATTAAATTTCTTATCCTTTTCCTCAGTAAAGTTAAGTGGACTAACCTTTTTTGATTTTTGGGGAATATAAGGATAACCATTCCATCTTATAAACTTGAGAATGCATGCTTTGTATTAGCAATTTGAGAAGCTATACTAATAAAAGGACAAAAGATTAAAATATCTAAGGTATAAAAAGAATAATGTCCCTATTGGATTTCAAATGGGGAGGTTTATTCTAATAAAAACAAACATGTAAAACACATGAACATGCCTAGAATTAATCAAGTAGGAGTGTTAACTTAGTGTAGGCCCACATAATAAAATACCTCGATAGTGCAAGGAATCTATGTGTCAAGAGTTGATAGGTGGTGGTACAGTGGTACAGGGTCTCACCTTTTCCCTTCCTTTGGAGGCTCTCAAGACCATGCCCAAATAGTTTCTATCTCTACTCAGGGAGGTACATGGTGAGTAACTTCAGACATGATACTATACCTGCACTACATTGAGTAACGGCCAAATCCTCTATATGCCACAAGGCCACATGAGGCCTAATTCGTGAATTTGAGAGTGTAAGAAAGTCAAATAACTAGGAGAAGAGGGTAACACACCCTTCTCCTTCACTTCCCCAAGGAATAAAGTTCTTGGGGGCTTAGACTGAATGAAAATCTCAGAAATTCCAAGAGGTGTCTTTCAATTCACACCTCGCTATCTATAGTCCACCAAAACACTAGAGTTGAGGTCTTCCTTTAGGGTGATAAAATCCCTAGATAGGCCCCTTAAAATAAAAGGAAAAAGTGGTGTTTCTGATTCTCAAGATTACACAAAGCGTGCGAGAAAAGAGCGTACACACACACACACACTTTCGTGATTAAAGGACACAAATTATTTATTAACCAAAATGAAATGTGAAGTTCTTTTTAATCCCACAAATCAATGATTTGAAAAGACATAAAAAGACAAAAAATAAAAAGGAAAAATGTCAATAAAACTTGTCTTCAAATGGTCATCCCACAACACCAATACATTATAAGTTTGATGTTTTAACACTTTGGCTTGCAAAAAAGGATTGTTTATGTGTTTTTGTCTTTCATGGTGAAAGACTACCGCATTTAATGGTTAGTTAAAAATATACAAAAAGTTATTTCAAATTGAAAAATTAATTGCACTATTAGTCTTCTTATTAAATGTTGATAAATTTTCTAAAAAAATCATCCAAAAGAAAGTTTTTCTGTGTGCTCATTTGAAGTTTTAAATTGAAACACTCACTTTGATTGATTATATCTGATTTCTGGTTTCTAATTTGAAGAAAAAACCTAATTCACAACATCCACCTTAGAATCATCTTTCCAATGCTTCAAAAAAGTTGAAAATTTGATTAGTGGTTTGAAAGTTATGCTTGTTTTATTGCAAGTTGCTATTTTTGAAAATTACAAAGAGGAAGAGCAAGCAGTTTGGCCAAGTGATTAAACCTCTATCAATTAATTTTCTAATAAAAAAAAAATCAACATAATTTTAAAATGTGTAGTAATAAATTTATTACAATCCAAAAGTACAAATTCATACAAATGCACAAATTAATAGAGAAAGTGCCCAAAAAATGTGTTTTTTTCAATTTAAAATGTTATCCTGCATCAAAATATGGACTATTATATATGTAAATTCATTTCTAGGCCCTTCTGGATGCAATTGTGATGTTTGTTTAACCTCAATAAGCTCTTGAAAAGGTTGATTTTCAAAACATCTTGAAAGTACTTGCATCTCGTGAGAAACTCATAGACAATAAATTTAGTCAAAAAATTTTAGTGTTCATTTCAAGTTCATGAAAATGTATGCATTAAAATTGGAAAAACTAGAAATTAAAATAACTTGAAAAAAAATATAATCAAATTAAACTCCTAATTTACTAATCCCACTACAAACCTTAAAATAAATGATGTTGCTTCACCTTTGGATGTGGATGCTAAATCTTAGTAGCATAACAATAGACTGGTTATTGTTTGATTGGTTTTGACTAATGTTATTTTTTGACGAAGATGATTTGCATAAGATGTGGGATATCAAAATGATGAAGAAAAGACTATATTTATAGACTTTCCAAAGAAAAATCAAATGGAAGATGAGGATGAGAATAAAAACTTTAATTAACTAAATAGACTGTGGAGTCAACTCAATTGATCAATGGAAAAATGCCATTTCAAAGTGATGAAGAGATAATATTCAATTATATAATTAAAATAATGGATATAATTGTGAGGAATATGTTTCCTTTTGAAGAATGAATTGGCCGATGGATGAAGATGAAGATTCTAAAATGAAGTGAAATTAACTAAGGACTAAAGATTGAGATGCTAAATGAAGATTGATTTAATTGGTGATGGAAGAAAGAGTTGATTGATGAAGTAAAATAGAAATTATGATTTGAAAAAAATGGACATTAACTCATATTTAATCAAATAATAAAATAATATTTAATTAAATGGATAATGGGATTACATGTGAAATAATTATTATTTAATAAATGACAATATGTGATGTGATAAATGATATTTAATAGACAATTAATATGATTATTAATAAATGGTTAATTAATAGATATAATTGATGATTTAGAGAATGATATGATGATAATCAAGGTCGATGATTAGGAGGAATATTTTAGGTGTCTACACATGTAACAAATATTATCTATGACATCATGATAAAAGACATACCACATGTACTAATAAGTGACTATCCAAATAATCCACTCATCTATCCTCTTATCCCAATGAAACACACCAATGCACAAATGACCATAGACAAGGCCAATTAACTTAATTTGCATCAATATTGAGAATATCTATGGTTATAGATAGTCCAAATTTGACTCATCCCACTACAACCAATGGGTGGATCCAACCCACACAACTACACAACTTGTAGATCTAAAATTATAAAACATGTAAACTCATCATCAAATTAGTAACTTGCAAACTAAGATAACAAAAAAGAACTCGTAGATCTCAATACTCAAATACTAGATCAAATCATTAAGAAAATAATATTCACCAACACTACTCAAATTACCACTATCTTGATTATAAGTAGATCTTTCTAAAATATATATCTTGAAAATTTTCAATTAAGAGATATGTTGCATAGCACTACACCAATGAATAAGATATTTTGAAGAAACACATAGAAAATGATGAAAATATGGAGAGCTCCATCAACACAATTCATAACAAAGTTCCACACCTTACAAGAGATACCTCAACTCTCCTAGGACTATAATTATAGAAAATAACATATATGTTGCTAAAAGAAATGCAAAATCTAGCAGAGACAATATGTGATGGAAGGGATAGAGAAGAAACAAACTAAGGAATCTTGAAATAAATGTGTAATAGCCCACACCCTATTAGAGAATGAAATAATAAGTTATTGTAAATTAAATTGAATGATATATAAATACTCTCTACTAATTTTTCTTATGATGATCAACATCAACAAAGGCCCTCAAAACTCATATGGACAATTAGGATAACCAAAATTTGCAAGCCTCATCTACTTATAATGTGATGATTCAAGATTTGGATGACACAATCAAGGTAAACATAGAAAACCTCCACACTTAGCATGATAAAATATAGGACCAATGAGAAGGACTAAGATCACATATCAAACAATTTAGAGAAGTAGTTAGCCTAAGAAATGCACATATGAATAGGTTGATAACAAAAGATAAGAAGGTAGCTAAATCAATTTAAATGTCGACTACAATAAGGGATGGAGAGGCCACCATCATCCATATGAATGGGTAGGTCTTGCTAAAACAATCCAAAATCTAATGGGACACTCATTTCCAACAGTATATATATATATATATATATATATATATATATATATATATATATGTTTGGAAGGTTATCTTAATTTTATAGTTTTTTATTTTTTGGAGTAGGACAAAACTAAGATGTCTTGAGGATAAGACATTGATTCAATTAAATTAGTAGAATAAAACCACACATCTCCTATTAGGTTGAAAACCCAAAAGTATGGTCTAATAAAGGCTAATGGGAAAAACCTAAAAAGTTGCAAGAGGTTGGTTGCAAATAGAACAAAGCCCTACAAGGAAAAGTAGACAAAGCATACAACAAACTAATTGTAGTACTTTGAGTTGGCCTAAAGAAGTATTAAGTAATATGAGAAAGGGAAAGGGACACATCTCGTGATGTAATATACATATATAAAGATTAGGAGATAATATAGAAGAAGTAAGCAAATATAGAAATAAAGATAGATGGATATAGATATAAATGTATAAATATAGAGATATAAAGATGAGAGAGTATATATAAGAAAATATATGATGTTTAATTAAGAATAAGATTGTAATAGATATGTATGAAGTTTTATATAAGATATATGTATCAAAAGTTGATATGATGAATATAAAAGAAGTTATGGTGTATGATATGTGAATGAATAGTCTAGGAATGCATGCTTTATTTATTTTTTCATTTCATATTTTGTTGCATCCTTCTATAATCCACTACACATTCTATGAACATTCTCTTATCCCTCTTATTGGGACCTACACAACACAAAAAAATTAGATCTTAGAATTTTTGTTTGGGCTCATTTATGCCAATAACCACTTTTTAAAAAGAGGGAGGAAAAGTGTTGGACAATTTCCCTACTTATGTCTTAAAAAGATATTTGATTTCATTAAGTCAAGATGAGAGAAGATATAACATTACTTCTTCTCCTTCCTTTGATCAAATTATAGAAAAAAGAGGTATTTTCATCTTCCTTAAGCTAATCATTTCTTGATTATGCTTCTAAAAAATCTCCTCCCATAAACGAAATTCATTGAGATATTAGGATATAGAGGATTCCTCAAGAATATACTACCTAGTGATATCAAATTCCTTGATTTGAAAGGTGATGTCATATAATTTCTCTTGCACTTTTTTTTTTGAAAAGTCCAAAACAAAATTCATTCTATTGTTTGAGCTTGAGCTTCACATATTAAATTATTTTGGAGGAATATATAAAAATAATAAAAGGAGATTTTCCCTCCAACAAACAAGCAATCGTGTTTTCATGCATAGCTTGGTCTCTAAGTCACATTAGTTGAAACTTGAAAGGGAGGTATTTTTGGAAGAGAAGAAAGGAAAAATAGAACTTGATAGAATAGTAATTTGATTCCTACTAGTGCAAAATATCAAATGGGACCAAAGTGTAACTTCAAGACACTTAAAGATGAAGTCTAGACCACATCTTCTATTCTTCCAATTAAAGAGACCATCTCTTAGTTTAACATAAAAGAAATATTAAGAAGTAACAAATTATCTATGGATAGAGAGGAAGAAAGATCTAAGAAAATAGAGCCATGGATATTTAATCAAGACTTAGAATATCATTAGAATCTCTCACCATAATCCAAGGAAATGAAGGAAATATAGAATGAGCAAATCTAGTATGAGAACATAGGATGTTCTTACCTTTGAAATCCATAGGAGCCTAATATAGGTTAGAAAAATGGAGCTACCTACATCAAAAGAGGTTTTGACCAAGGATAGGGGAGAGGGGCCTATAGTGGAGCACCCTAACTGCGTGTTTCTCAAAATCTTAGGTGGAAACTTACAATCACTCCTAAATTTGTACAACAGTTTATTTGGCAACTCATGTGCTTATATATTTCATTTTAGGGCCACATAATCAAATATGATGCCACATCAACATGCTTTTTGTTGAGGTATCCAAAAAGACCCCCAAAAAAGTGAGACCAATAGTTGTGCACCAAGGCATGTTTTATTGGTGCGTCAATGTGGCATCACATGATTTGTCATTTTTTATAATTTATGGATAAAAATTGTTTTACAATTGGATATTAAGGTGCTCCACTATGGGGCACAATGAGGATTATTTTTGTCCCCACTATTGGACCTCGCTCCACTATGGGCCTCTCTCCCCTAAATAATGTCTATAGGCTATCCATAGAGAGGGAGAAAGCCAACAAGGATACCATAAATACAATAGAACTCTAATAGATCCTTGAGATATAATACATTAACATTAATTTCCTTTCTAGATATTAAATGAAAGAGAAACCATTTCTGCCATTGAGAGTTTAATTTCTTGAAGAAAGATGATATTAGGCATGTGTTCCTAAATAAGGTTCTAAACAACCTTTTCATGAGGGGTGTTGCCCAAACCTCTAGTATTCCATGATAACACTATTGCTTATGAGGAGTAGAGAAGTGAGCATCTAATGTGTAGATGCTGAGTCAACCCACAATAGTGTGTTCCACTTTTTGGCCAAAGTGAGACATTGTTTTAAATCAATTTTTAACTTTCTATCACCCATAGCAACTAAATCATTAAGAATTTGAAGATAGTGCAAACTAGTAATTTTTGATATTTTTATGTAGATTATAAATGTATTTTAAAAAAATTAAAAGATGGTTTGTAATTTTTTTACACAAACTTTCATAACTTATTTTTATAGTTAATAACATTTTTTAAAAGTGACATTTATTTGATATCACATATTTTTTTTACCAAAAAGTATTAAATTAGAAATGATTAAACATAGATTGGTACCAACAACATCTAGTGCACAAACATTTTTTCATAATTTTATGTTTCATATTTTATTTTTTTATTAATTTTCTTAATTAATTATTATTTATACATAGGTTTATTCCATATCACATAAATTCTTCTTTATTATCCAAATTAGCTATTTTTTTCTTTGTTGAAATAGGGACATCAATACCTAGTGCAAATATATATATATATTTTAAATTCTTCATTTTTAATTTTTCCATGTGTGTGAAACAAAGACCTCAATGTTCGGTGAAAAACCTACTTTTGTTAGAAATAAAAAATAAATATAATAATCAAATTAAATATATTCAAAATTATACTTTTTGGAAAGCTTATAATAAGTGCTACATACTTACAAAATGGAATTATGAAATGACTTTATTTGATCCCCCAAAAGATGAAGCAAAAGTGTTTTTCGTTAGCATTTTGATAAGTGCAGAAGAGACTCCATTGTGGCTTGGAGAGAGTGCAACTCTCATTAGGGACATTTGCAAGTAGATAAGATCATGAATTTGTAATGATCAAAAGGAACATAGAATTAGAGAGATCCAAGTCTCAGTCAATTGAGGTCTTCTCAATAGGGTGGATCCAAGATCTTCAAAATTTTCAAGGACACCAAATCTGTTATTGAATTTCCTCTTGGTAGATCTCTTTTTTATTGGTTCAAAAGCATTCCTCTTTGATGGGATTTCACAAGTATGAAACCATCTAGGTCAAGACCATCAACATGAGTTATGGATTTTCCTTTCGCATGAGATTTGACTACAAAATTATCAAGAAGGGATTGTGAGATAGTTGTAACCCTTAGTAGGTAATTTCTCTATAAGTTTATGTATACACCTAAAAACGGTCATCACCTTTAATTAATTAAATACTAGCTATTTGATTAATATTTCAACTACATATAAATAAATTCTCAATTTATTTATATTGTTCACCCTTCTCTAATTCTCTAAATCTAAAACATATTCTTCTAAATTAATTAAATAAACAAGGTTACCTAAACTTGTTTTATTTAATTAATCTTCACTAAATCCAATTAGGAATTAGAACACATTTCTACAACTTTTTGTGCCACCTCACCAAGGTCACATGAAAATAAATAACTCTAATTTTTAATTAGAATTATCTTCAACTCATTTTAAAAAATCACATGGCTCATTCCTCCCACACTTCCACCAATTTTTAAGCACATGAATTATTCCTCCCACACTTCCACCAATATTGGAAGCACATGGTCTTCTCTTCTCACACTTGAATCTTCCATCCAAATGGCATGTTGCCCATTGATCAAGAGATTCTTCCATCCAAATGGCATGTTGTCTTTGGTCAAGGGGACAACATCTTGATTCTCTTCATCTTCACTATCCATTTTTCTTATTCGACTCTGGATCGTTGATTATTGCCACCTCACTATATGCTTGGAAAAGGCTATAAATACAACCCTTGGGCATTGTATTTTGCATCCACATTTGAAGTAAATTTATCATGCAGGTTTATTGTTGGAGCTTGGGAGCATTTTGGAGTTTTATAATTGCATCTAACTTCATGTTTTGCTTTGCATTTACATCTTATCTTTAAATCTTGCATCATAGTTGCATTTTAGATTAGTTCATTTTTAGTTTGCATTTGAGCATATGTAGAATCATGCATAGATCATTCTAGTTCAATACCATAGCATCCACCTCCACTTGTTTATTTATCATAATCACCATCATCCCTTCATCATAGCATTCATCATCATTGTTTGCATATAGTTTCATGTAGGCATTTAGTTGGCTTGCATGTTGAATACTAATCTCGTTTCTTAAGTGTCATTCTAATAGCCTTTGTGCACATAGAAATCTGAGGGCCAAAAGGTTAAAAGAATGATTAAGAATAGAGGACAATGAGACGTTCTTGAAAGATTTAGTTTGTTGCAAATTAGAATAACTTGTTTTCTTTGAATATTTAATATAAATCATTTCATTAAGGTTTGTGTTGATACTAACTTTACACATTTAACACACACACAAAATGGCACCCATTGTGGGGCCTTGCCCCATTTATTACTAACATGCTTGAAAATCTATGTTCATATGTTCGAACGTGAGCCTTTTGGAGCCTCTTGCACTTGTTTTGGCACCTTTTGCTCATTCTGTGGCGCCTTTTGCAAAATTTTGGGCTACTTTATCTCTGTTTTGGCACTTTTTGCACGATTTTGGGCTACTCTATCTCTGTTTTGGCACCTTTTGTCTTTGTTTTGGTACCTTTTGTCTCTTTTTTGGTGCCTTTTATAGCTTCCCAAGGCTAATACTTTGTGTTGTTGTTTTGTAGGTTTCCCAAAAATGGTTGTAAAAGACATTCTTATCAAACTCCTGACATATTGCAGGGGCTGGAAGTGATTTACTTGGTTTCCTTTTGGTTAAGATAGGAACATAGCTTAATTAAAAGGTTAACGAACATCATGTTTCCTTTTGGTTAAGTTAGGAACATAGCTTAATTAAAGGGTTAATGAACCCCATGTATTTTGTGCTTGATGGATGGTAGGCATATGCTCTCCCCTTAACTGGGTGACCAAAAAATTAGACCCATTCACTTTTGTGTGCGAGTGTGAGTTGAGTATATCGCATGTGTTCTCTCTTTATTCACATGGAATAAAGATTGATCGAACTATGGGTATAATTGCTTGCTTTTGTTTATCTTAGAGGGTCTTCCTTGTGGGAAAAAGTAATCACCCAAGGGAACGACCCAATTGGTAACACGCTGAAGCCAAGCGCATTTCCAACCGGTATATAAGTGTGGATACTAGAACAAAGGCCAGTATCATGAGGTTGGTTCTGATGAGAAGGGTAGCAATGGTCTCTTGCTGCATGGATCAACCACCACAAATGAAAAGTCCTTACTAAAACCCTTGTTGTAGTTTGGCCAAAACCTTTATATATTATTTGGTGCAACAACGGTCATTGTGAAGGCATCCACATTCTTACAATTTTTAGTAGAGATGAAAAATATGCCATGGGAGATTCATGGGTATTGATGCTTGGTTGCCTTGAGAAGTGAGTGTCATGGAGGAGAGCTAGTGGGGTCAAGCATCTAGTCATCCGCTAAGAATAAGTGTGGTTGGGGTAAAACCCACGTGGAATCCAAAAGAATACAGTCTTTCACAACCTTAGGAGTGTACATTGCTTGATGTGTCTTTATCCAAGTGTTTTCAAAACAAACAAAACACCACATGTTGAAAGTGAAAACCCTGATTCAGAATTGCATTTAGTGAAACAACCAAGTCTCCCATTGGAAAATCAGGAAAACCAAGCAAATTTTTAAAGAAACTTTCAAAAAAAAATTTGAACCTATTTTGGCACCTTCTGTCTCTATTTTGGTGCCTTTTGCTCATTCTATGTCACCTTTTGCACATTCTGTGGCACCTTTTGTCTTTGTTTTGGCATTTTTTGCAAACACAAAACAATGACCTAGGTTCATCTCTTGTTTGAAAATCAGTCTCATCTTGGGAATCCTCAGAAGTATTCAATCAATCCTTAGGTAAAACAAAGTCTAAACATGTGTGTTACCAAATGATTTCATGAAAGATTAAAATTTGAAAACCAAAGTCCAAACATCTTAGTCCAAAAGAGCACCAAAAACGTCTATCAACACTTTACAAATTTGGAGAGAGGTTGACCTTGAATTTCTACAAAAGAGCTTGCAAGAACAATCCCGAATTATACATCTTTTACTATTGTCAAAATCCAAGAATTTTCCAAAGGTTTGAGTACCTCGTTTAGGAAGAAAATTTACCTCTGGTTTCATAGTTTGAACTGAAATTTCAAAACTTTCCCAAAGTACAAGATCATTCCTTAGATACCTTAGAATTCAAACCTGTTAAAACTGACTTCTACAAGTGGAATTTTCCAACCTAAACAAAGATCTAACATCACAAAGTACCAACATCATCAAATTTATCACACCTTTGATTATTAAGCCTAGTTTCATCATCAGGATTTATCATCCTCTCATCATGAAACGAAGCATCATAGTCAAATCAAACTTAGTCTCATTAGAATTTTTCATTCTATTTGACTTAGTTGTAATCCTTGGTACTTTTCCAAAAACTAGATCAAAGTTTAGTCTAAACTATAACACTTGTATGCCCATTCAAACAAGGTTACAAAAACAAAAAGCTCAAGGAAAAAGGACTTGAAAATGAAAACATCGCAGAGCCAAACATTGAAACTCCAAACATTGAAATTCCAACCATTGAAACTCCAATCATTGAGACTCAAAACACTGAAACTCAAAATAGTGAAACACAAAACACCATGGCAGAAGTTGAAGAGAATCCTTTTCATGGACTCAACAACACTAACGGGGAAGAAATAACCAAAGAAGATATCCAACATGTTGAACAAGACCCCAATTTCCACAAGTGTTTAGAAAGTATTTTCAAAAGAAATGGGGAAAAATACCTCCTTATTCTAGCCAAACAAGGTGCCAAATTACCATAAGACTTTGATGTGAATCAATTGAAAGCACCTCCCAAAAAGCCCAAAAATGATCTTGAACAAGTAGTTGCTTTAACTCACCAAATGAAGAACCTTCAACAAAAAATCCTTGATATGCAAAGAGGAACCTCCAAGCGATACTTGATCCAAGACATTTGTCCTTATCCATTTGATCAAAGTATTTACATGATACCCTTTCCCAAACATTGCAAGTTCCCAAAATATGATAAATACAATGGAAAAATCGATTCGATAGACCATGTGAGAGAGTTTAGGACCATGAGTCTTGAATTTGCATATGAGGAAAAATATTTGATGAGAGTATTCCCAAGAAGCTTAGGTGGGCATTGTCTTGAATGGTTCTCCAAACTCACCCCACCAATTAACAACTTTGAGGAATTAGTCAACAAGTTCATCACCCAATATTCTTACAACATCCAACATGACATTACTATGAAAGATATTTGTAACTTGAAACAAAAGAAGGGTGAATCGTTTTCCTTATATTCTTGCAAAAATGGAGAAGGTTATTTGCACAATACTCTCATCTCATACCAGAAAAGGAAAAGATAGAAATATTTATTAACAACCTTAATGACAAGATGAGTTATAGATTGGAATTACAATGTCCCCCGACCTTTGAAAAATTGATTGCGAATGGGATTAAAATTGAGGATGCCTTAGTCAAGAGAGGAGTCATCAAGATATACAATGAAAACAACTCATCAAACTCCAACAATTACAATAGTGGCAACAAACCCAATTTTTGACAATGAAACAAGAACGTTGGAAACAACGATCGTACAGTCGAAGGTCAAAATACAAAACTTGTATTCAACCTAATTGTAGCCACCACCAAAACTAATAAGAATAACAATCCCCCCAATAACCAAGGCAACAACCAAAGCAACAACCAAAGTAACAACCAGGGCAACAACCAAGGTAATGTTGGATCTAGGACACCATCATATTGAGCATCCCCCAATCGAAGGAGGTTCACACCTTTTGGGAAATCACCAAAATCAACATTAAAAGAACTTCTCAAAGCTAAGGTCATAACTCTACCAGAAGCAAGAAATTGGGAACCACAAGTTAAACTCCCATGGTGGAATGAGGCTCATTTATGTAAGTTTCATTGCAACAAGGGACATAAAACCAATGACTACATGTAGTTGAAACACTTGATACAAGATCTAATTGACAATAGGAAAATATTTGTAGGACTCCACACAAACAATGATCATGGGGCGTTCAAGAACCCTCTACCAAACTATGAGAAAGGAGAGTCCTTGTCATCAAATAACAAGGGAAAAAACATAAACTATGTCTATGACACCACCATTCCACATATTGAGGTGATTGATGATGCAACTCATGACACATCAGATCTTATTGCAAATGATAACTCAACCAACGATGACACCATTGAACATGAACACGACATCATTGCAATTGAAAATCATCACCATAACGTTGACACTACCTCACATCAAATCAATGTTATCAAAATTAGGGAACAACAATATAACACACCTGTCAATGCAATCACACGAGGACAAGCCAAGGTAACATTGAAAGGAGCTACCCCTTCCACGTTCAAATGAATTGCTATTCCTGCGACTTAGTATAACATAGTGGATCAATTGCAAAAGATACCCGCACAAATATCCATATTAGAACTTCTCAAGATTTCACTTGCTCACAAGGAAATCTTGGAACAAGCTCTTCTTGCCACCATGGTACCAAAAAATTTAGAGGTTTTCCAATTCCAAACTATGGTGGGACATTTGATCGCACCACACTACTGATCCTTTTCTGAACATGATGATGTATCTATCAATCATCCCCACAATGATGCCATATAATTGAGGTTATAATTCACAAGCACCACGTTAAATGTGTCCTAATAGATGGAGGAGCTGGCCTGAATATCTTACTTTGAAACTTGTTGGTGCACTGGGCTATTCAGAAAATGCTATTGATCCTAGAAGGAAAATCACAATAAAATCATATGATGACGAGGAGAGATCTTCACAAGGATTGATAGTGCTACCTATTCAAGTGAGACTAGTTGTTAGAGATATAGTATGCCAAGTGTTAGACAAAGATTTAACCTACAACATACTCTTGGGAAGACCTTGGATTCATGACATGCAAGTAGTGCCATACACATATCACTAGTGTTTGAAGTTCCCATTCAATGGGAAGGAAATCACTATTACATCTGATTCAAACAACCCCCAATATTGTAACAACCTCAAGACAACCCAAGATGATTTTGTGCCACACAACATGGAAGCTCCAATTTAGGGTTTATCAAATGGTGGGAAACAACTAAATACCTTGTCAAAGTGGGTTGAGAAAAGGGACCAATCAAAGGATAAGGATATCGGTGATGCCAATCCCTCAAGTAAAGAAAGTACATCAAATCCTACTCTACAAAATCAAGAAATTCAACTTGAATCCTTATCAAAACAAGTCGCCAAGATCCAATTGAAAGATAAAGGCATGGGAGAATACTCATTTCAGCAATCCTTATGTTTGTCACAACTTTCATCTTCTCCAAAGTCATATGTACAATCATCGACATCAAGACAACAATCATCACACTATTTGATGGAACCTTTGTGAGAGAAGGTACATTAGTGGATAAGTTAGATGACAAAGAGGTTTTAAACTAGTTGTATAAAGATGAAGAATCATCACAAGCATCCACTTCAAGTGTACAGACAAAGCAATATGGAAAAGGAAAGACAATCATGGAAAATATGGGATATGAGGGAAAAGGTCCTATCGGTAAAAGGAATGAAGGAATCATAGAACCAATACAACCTGTCACCATGCAAGCCAAAGATAAAACATGATTGGGGTATAGAGAAGAATCCAAAGAAGAAACCAAACAACAAGTTGTTGAAAGAATCCTACAACTACAAGCTAGTGACTCTCATGAAACTGATTCAAATGAGTACGAGTGGGATTCGTTATATAAAGAGTCCTATCATGATAAGGAAATTGATGTAGTCCAAAAGTATACACCCATATGTGAGGAGGGTCAAAGTTCAGGTCATAGACCGCTTGAAATAGGATCACTACACATTGATGATTCTAGTGAAGATGATTAGAATTAGAGTGAAATGGATAATTCAGAGGAGAGTTACCTTATATACATCAATTTTTCCATTGGAAAATTTGAGGATATCACCATCGGGACTCTTACTGCATTTGACTTTAACCAATCCAATGACTCCTTACCCCTGATACATCCTGAACTAATAGATTGGGATCAAATTGAGCCATCTGATATCCCTCTCTTTTCAAATGACGGAGCCATTATCAATTTCCTCTGTTTTGCTAATCCTGAAACAGATTCCACCATTGAACATCATAACGAAGCTTCCAACCAGGAGAGTGTCAAATTTTCTAGTTGCAAAATGAATAATATAGGGAATAGATCTGATGGTGAAAACCATTCAATGGTAGTATTAGATCTAGAAAAAGTAAAAACAAAGAGTGTATCCAACAGTAAAAACCTCTCTAAGGTGTTGAAGGATGGAAGATTTGACACACTCCCCAAACAATTTTAGGAACGATCTAAAGTATTGGTTGAACCCACCCAGTCTATCAATATTGGCAATGATATACATCTAGTAGAATCCTTGACAAATCAGGAAAAACCAAACTTCAACAAATTCTTCATAGAAAGGAAAATCAACTTTTCTTGGTCTTATGTCGATATGCTAGGGATTTATCTAGAAATCATCATGCATCACCTATCTTTACTAGCAAGAGTAAAACTAGTCAAACAAAAATTAAGGAAAATGCATCCCCACATTGCCATATTAGTCAAAGCTGAACTAAAGAAGTTATTAGATGTGGGATTTATCAGACCTATCGACTATGTAGAGTGGATTTCTAACATCGTACCTGTTTCCAAACCAAACAAAAGCATCAGAATCTGCACAGATTTTAGAGATCTCAATAACACTTGTCCAACAGATGATTTTCCTCTACCTAACATTGACATCATTGTAGACTTGACCACTGGCCATGAAATGCTCTCGCTTATGGATGGCTTTTCAAGGTATAATCAAATCAAAATTTCTCTTGAAGATCAAGATAAAAATGCCTTCACATGTCCTTGGGGCACTTTCTGTTGGAATGCCATGCCATTTAGGTTGAAAAATGTTGGAGTCACATATCAAAGAGCAATGACCACCATCTTTCATGACATGTACACTTTTATGGTAGACTATGTAGATGATCTATTGGAAAAATCCTACACTAGAGAAGGACACCTAGAGATCTTAGATAAGATTTTCACCAAACTAGAGAAGTTCAATGTGAGACTAAATACCAAGAAATGTGTACTGAGTGTAACATCGACTAAACTTTTGGGATACATTGTGTCGACTAAAGGAATTCAGGTGGAACCTATAAAGGTTAAATCTATAATGAAGATGCCTCCTAAAAATATCAGCCAACTCCAATCCTTGCAAGGAAGATTCCAATCTATCAGGAGGTTTATTGCACAACTGGCTGAAAAAACTCACCACTTCAACCACTTGCTTCACAAGAATGTATCTTTCTGATGGGATGAAAAATGTGAAGCAGCCTTCAATCAATTAAAACAATATCTAATGAGTCCACCTATCTTGATACCACCAACAGAAGGAAAGCCATTTTTATTGTACATAGCAACAACTGAAATATCATTGGGAGTCTTGTTAGCACAAGAGGATTCAAAAGGGAAATAAAGGGCAATCTATTATATCAGCAGAACCTTAAATGGCTATGAGATCAATTACACCTTCATTGAAAAAGATTGTCTGGTAGTAGTGTTTTCTAGCCAACAATTGCGACATTATATGCTCACACATACCATCAAGTTAATAGCCAAGATAGATCCATTGAAATACCTTCTAAGCAAAGTTTATCTGATTGGAAGACTAGCCAAGTGGGTCATGATACTGAGTGAATTTGGCATTCAATATGTTGATAGGAAGGCAATCAAAGGACAAGAAATTGCAGACCAGTTAGCTGAAGCACCATTACAAGACAATCATCCCATGAATATTGAGTTTCCAGATGTTGATGTACTGAAAATATCTACACAACAATGGGTCTTGTACTTTGATGGTTCTTATACACAACATGGATTAGGAGCCAAAATCTTGTTTATCTCGCCACAAGGACACACCATTCCTAAGTCCTATAGGCTGATGTTCCCTTGCACCAACAACACAACCAAATATGAAGCCCTGATCATTGGAATCAAAGTAGCAATTGAGTGGAAGATCATAGAGTTACATGTCTATGGGGATTCACAACTAGTCATTAATCAGGTAAATGATGACTAGTTGATGACCTACAAAAGAATGGTTGATGAATTAAAAAAGTACTTTGTGGAAATAATATTTGAGCAAACTCCTCGAAGTGACAACAAAATCGCTGATGCCAAGTTGATGACCTACAAAAGAATGGTTGATGAATTCAAAAAGTACTTTGTGAAAATAATATTTGAGCAGACTCCTCGAAGTGACAACAAAATCACTGATGCCATGGCAACCAAAGGATGAAAAGTTGATGACCTACAAAAGAATGGTTGATGAATTCAAAAAGTACTTTGTGGAAATAATATTTGAGCGGACTCCTCGAAGTGACAACAAAATCGTTGATGCCATGGCAACCATTGCTTCTCTCTTACGGATTCCGGAGAAATGAGGCCATTACGAGTTCTTGGTGGAACAACTGTTCAACCCATCTTATGACAACCCTAAGTCCCAAGTTATCTACCATATAGCTGAGGCTGATACTTCCCTCTATGGGAAAATCTATATGTACCTAAAAGATAACACCCTCTCTCCTGATCTATCTCATAATAAAAAATGAAACTTCATTTGTCAAACTGCCCAACACACCCTTATTGCGGATGTCCTTTATTGACGAGGTTTTGATGGAACTCTCCTCCGATGTTTGGAACATGACAAGTTTGAAGCGACTTTACGGGAAGTACATGAAGATTTTTGTGGCACTTGTTTGAGTGGTTTAACCCTAACTAAGAAACTCCTCCATCTAGGATATTACTGGTCGACTATGGAGAAAGATTCTTTTCAGTTTGTCAAGAATTTCCAAAAGTGCTAGATTCATGGCAATCTCATTCACACACCAGTGCAAGAACTTCACACTTTTACATCAACATGGCCCTTTTGTTAGTGGGGATTGGATCTCGTAGGAAATATTCATCCATCTTCATCCAATGGTCACAAGTTCATTATTACAGCTACTGAGCATTTCACAAAATGGATCGAAGTTGTCCCTATAACCACCATCACAGGGAAAAAAATCTCGTCCTTCATCCTGAACTACACCATTTGTAGATATGGCATCCCTTAGTCCATCATCATTGACAATGGACGACCTTTCAAAAATCAAGACGTTGAAGAACTTTATGAGAAATTTCATATCCAACATCGGTTTTCTACACCCTATTATCCTCAAGGCAATGGCCAAGCAGAGGCCTCAAACAAGACTATCTTGAAAATCTTAAAAAAACCGTCAACGATGTTGGATGTGACTGGCATGTGCAACTAAACCTTGCTCTATGGGCTTATAGAACCGGTATCCGTACCCTGATGGGAGCTACACCTTATGCTCTAGTCTATGGCTCAAAATCTATTCTACCTATTGAGGTTGAACTACCATCACTCCATGTATCACTAAAAGGGATCAGTTCAGATGAGGATCACATAGTGTCTAGGTTACAAGAATTGGAACTCTTGTATGAGCATCGTCAACATGTAGTGGATCACCTGAAAGCATATCAACAAAGGATCTCCAGAAACTACAACCACAGAGTCAAGCCTAGAACATTTTAGGTTGGTGATTTAGTCTTGAAAGAGAACCCCCATAATCAACAAGATCGAGAGAAAAAGAGGAAATTTGAACCAAACTAGCTAGGTCCCTTTGTCATTGTCTCTATCTTTGGATCATGAGCATATCAATTGTCTACACTAGAAGGGGATTTGTTTGATGAACCCCTCAACAACTTGCATCTCAAGAAGTTCTACACTTGAATCATCTAGTGCATTGGGGAAAAGGTCTTGAAAAATACCAACAACATCATAAAATGTCCTAAAAAAATGGTTTCCTTGATGAAAACTTGGCAAACAGGCGTCTTGGTAACAACAAAAAAATTAGAAAAGGAGAAAAAATACAAAAAAAGGAAAAAAATCATAAAATTTGAAAAAGTGCAATAAAAACAAGTAGTGAAAACCTAGCAACAGGCGCTATTTGTGATAGGTTAGCTTTTCCATATATTTGAGCATGTCGACCATTCACTTTCACCATCCATCTACCTATCCTTCAAAAGCACCATGTACATATTCCGACATCGTGGTTGTGTCTCTGTTGGATTGAAAATGACACTGAGAGGGGGGTGAATTAGTGTCTTAACATATTTTACCATTTTTCAGAAAATAAACCATAGCACACATTTGTTCTCAATATTTCAATGATAAGTACATTCATGAGTTGAATGCAATAATTCCTAAACCAAAATGAGAAATGTAATAGCAAAACAATAAACAATACAACATTATCTTAGTAAAGTAGCGAAACCAAAAATGAACAATGAGACAAGTTTTTCCAAGTGGAAAACCCTCCTGGGGTAGAAAAACCACTCTTGAAAATGTTGCCTTCCAGGCTCTTATTTGAAAACCACTGTAAACAATGCCTTATAGGCTAATTTCTGAGCACCAACTCAAGGAGCACCAACCCCTCATTTTGAAACACCAATTTCAAGGAGCACCAACCCCTTTTTAGATTTCAAAATAACAATAACACAGAGGATCTCTCTATTTTCTAGATAAACTCATAGAACCCCACACCCTTAATCTATCTAATACCCTAAAGATTCAAAACAATGAATCCCTAAAATATTGAATAAATTAAGTATACATCTTTGCTCTACATCATATTTTCTATTTTGTATTACAAAGCTTTTTCAACTTTTTCTTTTTGATACAACAACAGGTTACAATATCAACAATCACATCAAAATCTCATAGTGATGAAACACTATATTTATTTGTTTTCAAAAATATAGATCTGCTGAAAATTGAGTCTTCAAAAATGTTGTTTTCAAAAGAAACATTTTCCCAACTGGTTGCTGGAACAATTTTGTTTCAGGCACCACAAAATAATAATATCACTACAAGGGTCTGAAAAGAATTTTTAACCGAACCCATATCTTCACCAAATACCAAAATAAATAATACTTTCAGAATACCCATGATGGGAAAAGTATAATCGAACTCAAATCATGCTTTTCTGACATAGATAATTAAGTAACCATTTATCTTTTTCCAGATTCGAGCAAAACTAGTAACACTCTTTTGTGAAACAAAAAGAAAATTATGAAGGAGATACCTAACCAAGCACAAAGCTAAAGGAATGCAATAAAACCTATAATGAAGTATTTACCAACCCAGAGTAACACCATCAAATCTCCTTCCAGATTCGAGCTAAACTTGTAACTACCTTCCATGCTTGTGCCCTCACCCAATGAGAAATGACATACCAAGAACCTAACCTTGACATAGCTCTTCCAGTGAGCTTCACCAACTATCAATAATGTTGCAGGAGGCATAATCAACAAGGAAACAACAGTTTCTTTCCATGGTGGTGGCTAGGGTTCCAAATACTAAGGATGAAAATACAAAATACTTTTCCCTAATCAATACTTCCACCATTTATTCGATAAATTTGCCAAGATGGATAAAGCTTTGAATTTTGAAATGAAAGCCAATACAATTATTAACAACCAATAATAGTGCACAAAAATCCACGGTCAAATTCATTCAAAATGCCAACAACATAATCACAACCACATTGACTCAAATAAAAAATTGATATCTCATAATATGGTCATCAAAAGTCAAATGTCGCTGCCATGTAACAAACAAAAAACAATGTGAGCAATATCCATCGAAATAAAGTGACCAATGAAACTCGATAAGATTTGATGAATATGCAAACAATATAAACTTGCTTGTGCCTTTTATAATAAAGGCTTATTTTATATGCCTCCTTTGATTCCCAATCACTTTACAAGGTGATTGTTAGTAAACAAATCATGTAGTAGGCCAAATAGATATCATTAGAACCATCAAACAAGTGACATTTCCAGAGCCTAGTGTGAATTCAATGCTTCCAGGTAATGTGAGTTTAATATGGCTTTAGAGACTTTAGAAAGACATGAGTGCAATGATGTGCAATGATGCTAATAAACCAAGATTTGTAGAACAAAGTGAATCAATAACCAAACTGCCTGAGTCCTTAGATAGTGTAACTGCTTGTTAAAGCAATATAAATAAACAATGAACCAGAATTCATGTGCCATATTTATCAATCAACAAGTCATAACCATTGATACCATGAAGATAGAAAGATGCCAAGACAATATAGATGCCAAACCAAGATCAATCTGATAATATCAACTGAGACAATATACCTATCAAACTGAATATCTTGAACCTATTGCATGATCATCTTGAATCACCTATAATAATGCTTTATCACACTGTTAGTAACCATAATTATTTGAAAATATATTTCATTCATAAATTTGAATCGGAAGCCACATGAGCAATATCATACTGAATATCAACGTGAAAAACTTGAATCATCATGAAAATCCTAAATCACCATAAAAATGAATACCAAAAACAAAACCTTTGAATGGTTATCTGAGATACCAAAGAGAATGCCAACTGATTTTGTCATCAAGGAAAACCAAAGACAACTGAGAAGTCAACAGTCTCACCCTAGACTAGGGGCAAAATCCTAAACTCACTGGGGGCAATAAACTTTGAGCTTGAACCAACAGACAAACAACAGGAAGACAAACACAACAAAAACAATGATTAAAACCCAACCCAACATTGAACATCAATCACCATCAGAAGTGCATCAAACATTCATATCATATCAAAATCCAAAAATAGGTCAAAAGTCAGTCAAAAATAGAGTTGTCTTGTCAAACTATGTGGTCTCTATGTGTACAATGTAGGCAAGGATGATCTTTGATCAACCCCCGAGACCCCTAGGATAGGTCTTTAGGTTAGGTTCTTGGTCAAAATTTTAGAAAACACCTAAAAATTGGAAAATTGAAAAATCCCAAAAACATCAGAAAATCAAATCAAAAGGATGATGCTTTCTAAATCATGGGTTTATCACATTAAACACAAATTTTCAATTGTTGTATTTTGATTTTTGTTATCATATCTCTAGAGCCCCTCGATGATGTATCAAACTAGAGGAGCCAGGAAGGAGTATGATTTTTCTTTGTCTGTTGTCTGTGAGTTGATCATTATTACTGTGCAAATTATCATGAGACGTGCTCTACAAAGTATCACTATTGACATTTTGAATTTGCATAGGAAAATGGTTAAATCTTATCTATTTATGCAAGCAATACTCAGGTCATCTCAATTTAATTATACTTAGATGCTTGTGTTAACTTGCACTATCAAACATCATGGAAGTAGTACTCAGGTCATCATGGTCTAAATATACCAATGGTGCTTGTACTCACTTTCAACATTTTAAAGGCCCAATGATGATAAAAAGCACAACAAATCAGCTATTATGAATGGAAACTTTTGCATACGAGATTTGCATGGTTATAATATATTGCATCCATGTTAGTTTGCATTTGTATTTATGGCATTTCCAAAGCTGCAACAATGATGTTATCTCTTGCATTAGGGGATTGAGTACACTTGAAATTACCAAAAGCACATCATTTTCATATAGTTACACATGACTTACATTATCATCAATTAGAAAACATTTTCATTTAGCTGCATATTAGATGCATCATCATTTGCATACATTAGGAAACATTACAACATCATTCATCCATTCATGCATCACATCATAATATTTGCATTAGGCAAGTGGTTCACTAAGCTTAAATGAGTGAGTCTCTTCAGATTTCCAAAAGAATTGGGAAATATGTCAGGTTTTGAGAAGCCTAATTTAACAAAGAATCAACTAAAGACAACCTTCCCACAACTCTTGGAAGGTGGATAGATTCACTCAGTTAAGCTTAAGACCCTAGAACACAATCATTTGCATAATAATTTGCATCACATAATCATCATTCATCATTACAAAACATCACACATCATTTGCATCGCAAAAATTGAATACATCACATATAAACATCACCTAAACATCAACATAAATATGCATCATCATGTGATCATTTCATATACATATTCATTCATTCATTACATCATTTATTTGCATTAAAAAAGAACAAAAACATAAAATGCATCACATATCATTGGAATAAAAAATCCATCACATACATCATATAGGCATCATTCATACAAACATCCTAGAATCATAACACATCAGTTGCATCATCATTTACATCCATAGCATATCATAACATCAGAATCATAATCATAACATGGAAATTAAATGCATCATAGACATTTATCATCATATCAACACATAGATCATAATCATTGTTGCATATTATATAACCTCAAAAATCATAATGTCAAAGTGTACGAGGATATCCAAAAATATGATGAGATACATCAATAACAAAAATGGCAATGTATTGTAAAGTTTGAACACAAGAATTACATCATCAATGTCACAACAGTGTATACATCATAAGATTCTATGTCGAGCTCCCCCTAGTCGCTATTGGAATCACATAACCAATACCTCCTCTACCTGACGGACTTGCACCAGGATCTCTCCTATCTCTAAGTAATGACTAAGTAACACCCATGCTAACAATCTAAGACCGAGATATGCCAGATCGAGATAGTACAAAGCTCTCTTGCCGCTCGAAAGGAACCAACTCATGATATTTACCCCTATAAAATTGCAACTCCTAAGCAATGTTTTGAATCTCTCTAAGGAACGTTGTTGTACCCGTGGCTGTGACAACCTACTGTAATCTCTTGGTAATGGCCTCAACCTACTCTGCCTGACATCTCACAACATCCCTCTCTGCAGTAAGTATGATAACATGTGCTTGTACCTATTGTAACTATTGCCTATTTGCATCTCTCTCAACTATTAGTGTCTGAACCTGTGCTTGAGCCTGCACTAACTGACCCTGAAGAGTCTAAACCTGTGCATGTACCTACTGTACTTGTTGCCTATCTGCATCTCTCTCAGTTGTCAGTATATCGAACTGTGCTCGAGCCTACACTAACTCACCTTGAAAAGTCTGAATTTGTGCCTGTAATGCCTCTATCTACACCTGCTGCTGATGAGAAGAGACTCCAATCTGAATCCTAGGCATCACCAATTGAGGTACGATAATACTCCTCCTATGTCTAGGAACTACAAAATCTAGAAACAGACTGCCAAGTGCACCCGATGACCCTACACCTGAACCACGACCACCATCATCATCACCACCCCACCACCACCCTCAACACCCTCGTCATCCCCTCCATCCCCCCTCTGTCTCGATGCCTTGCCATCATCATCAATTGGCAGAATTGGCTCATCAGGACTAGATAACCTCAGAAAAGGATGTGTGTAGAAATATTCAAAATAATCCTCTATCATCCCTGCATCGGTCACCTATGGAACATAATCCCACATACATGGCACCAATGTATAATACTCGATACAAGAAACATCATAAGATAAGCAAGCACCCCACTCTAACGTATCCTATCGTCATCGTGCATAATGGACAACCCCCTGGGGCATCGCTTGAACTTGTGCAAACTAACGACAAACACATAGATACACATATCTCTCAAGTACAAAACATATCCGTCCAATCAAATATCACAATAACATGTATGGCATCTCCACCTGATCCTTTGGCCACATCTCACAATCCAATTATAGGCACCATGAAATGATCTCTAGATCATCTATGACACATCTCCAATAAGCTAATTTTACAAGCTTATGCTAAACACACAGACCACTATAACTGAACACATAGGGTCTACCTGTTGGTCACTGTCTATCTCCCAATGGTTGAGTGATCGCTATATGCTCCCATGCCCATGTCTGCAATAGTGTAATTCCAGAAGAGAGACTCATCACCCCACAACTTGGTGTAAATCATGATACAAATGAGATAACATACACATAACCCATGCATATTTGGTCCCCTGCAATGTCATATGCTCCAATACTCGACCCCAACCCACTGAAAATTTCGTTGACCTACGGTCAAGACAAAGGAATCTGCCAACAAACCTAGAAAGAACACATAGTAGAGGATCATATTTCCCAACCAACTCCTGTTAGGGGACCCAATGGCCTGAAACATGATCATCTCGACAAATCCTATGCAAGGCATCGGTCCTGCCCTGCTTTACTCTATCATACACAACTATCTCGCCCATTATTGGAATCCGCAGGATATGATAAACATCCTCTAGAGTAATTGTTATCTCCCCACTAGTTAGATGAAAGGTATTGTGGTCACTATGCCACCTCTCTGCTAGAGCAGTCAACAAACCCCTATTAATCCTATATTGGGGTATATCTATCAAGGATGTCAACCCACAACAGGCGATAATATCCAAATCTGCTTGAGTCAATTGACGAACCATCTCCCATGTCTTCGAGAAACACTCTCGAGACTGGAGCACATCAAAGTCCTCCTAATCATATTATGGAAAACAAATCAGCATTACATCAATCAATCTATCAAATTTAACCCTAACACAATGTTCAATCAAGATCATCAGTCAATCAAATCATGTTCAATCAAGATCATCAGTCACACAAATCATGTTCAATCAAGATCATCAGTCAATCAAATAAGGATCAATCGAGACCATCAAATCAATCAATCAAGACAATTATCAATGCATCTACCATTGATCCTCACCTATCATGAGGTCAAAACATCATCAATCCTACCATCGATCCTCACCTATCATGAGGTTGATACATTAGTGAATCCTATCATCGATCCTCACCTATCATGAGGTCGATACATCATCAATCTTATCATCGATCCTCACCTATCGTGAGGTCAATACATCCTCAATCCTATTGTTGAACCTCACCTATCATGAGGTCAATCAAGCATCAGTCCTATCATCGATCCTTTCCTATCATGAGGTCGATCAAGCATCAGTCCTACAATCAATCCTCACCTATCATGAGGTCGATACATCATTAATCCTACCATCGATCCTCACCTATCATGAGGTCGATACATTAGTGAATCCTATCATCAATCCTCACCTATCGTGAGGTCGAAACATCATCAAGTTATCCTATCATTTGACTCTCACCTATCACGATATCAAATCATCAACTATCTTATCAAACATCAAATCAAGCAACGAACATCACACAATCAGACTGAGATCAATCAAAAGCATCACTAAACAAAACAATGCAACGACAAACATGATTCATGAACATCATACAAGCCTCAACAAACATCAACAATGCAACATTTGATATAACTAGGAGGACTTTAGTCAATCAAACATTGTCAAACAAGCAAAACAATAGGGAAAATCATCAGGAATCATTCAAGGGAAAACCCTCAAGCTTGCAAAAGGCGCCATTTGGGACCCTAAAAGCTCCATTTCAGGGGCAAAAGAGTCAAAACAGGAAGTTAATCTTGCAAAAGGTGACTTTTGGGACCCCAAAGGCACCAAAACAAAAGAAAAAGGTGCCACAATAGAAGAAAAAGGTGCCAAAACACAAGAAAAAGGCACCATAATAGAAACAAGAAGTGCCAAAACTCCTAGAAACTCCCAAAAATGACTTGAAAACAACAAAAATACCCCCCAAAAGTGCAAAAATGACTTTAAATGGCCTACAACATCTATCTACCAAGTTCAAAACATTGATAAAAGGTGGGAAAATGACCAAAGGAGGTTTCTCATAATGTGTACCGTAGGTCCAATTGCAGTAGGGTGACCATGGCGGCGAAGGTGCTCAAAACGATGCTTGTGAGAAGGGATCTCCATCTTCCTCTAGCTCTCCACTCTCCAAATTCTCCAAAATCACAATGTGTAAATGAATTCACTTTTCCCACTTTTTACCTTTTTAAAGGACAATGGAGGGAATTATGGTGGGATTTATTATCAAAAATGGGATTTAACTAATCAAAACTGTTCAAGGAGAGAGTGTAGAATCAAATTTCGAGAGATAAATCGTATCTGACATCAAAGTATCATTGGTTTAACATTGGATCCTCACCACATCACAACATCATTACACAATCGTTGAATCCTCCACGAAACATCAAAAATCCACATTTTACCGATTTATCTCTCGAGGGGGCATATATCTAGCAGTACTTGAAAATCAATGTCTGGGGCATCAAAATTTTTTTTGAGCATCACTATCAAATTTTTCTTTGAAGCCACGTGTAAAAACATTACTTCAAAGAGGGGAAAAATGTATACACTTAAAAATGGTCATCACTTTTAATTAATTAAATACTAGCTATTTGATTAATATTTCAACTACGTATAAATAAATTTTTAATTTATTTATATTGTTCACTCTTCTCTAATTCTCCAAATCTAAAACATATTCTTCTAAATTAATTAAATAAACAAGGTTCCCTAAACTTGTTTTATTTAATTAATCTTCACTAAATCCAATTAGGAATTAGAGCACATTTCTACAACTTTTTGTGCCACCTCACCAAGGTCACATGAAAATAAATAACTCTAATTTTGAATTAAAATTATCTTCAACTCATTTTAAAAAAAGCACATGGCTCATTCCTCCCATACTTCCACCAATTTTGGAGCACACGACTTATTCCTCCCACACTTCCACCAATTTTGGAAGCACATGGTCTTCTCTTCTCACACTTGAATCTTCCATCCAAATGGCATGTTGCCCATTGGTCAAGAGATTCTTCCATCCAAATGGCATGTTGTCTTTGGTTAAGGGGACAACATTTTGATTCTCTTCATCTTCACTATCCATTTTTCTTATTTGAATTTGGATAATTGATTATTGCCACCTCACTATATGCTTGGAAAAGGCTATAAATACAACCCTTGGGCATTGTATTTTTCATCCACATTTGAAGTAAATTTATCATGTAGGTTTATTGTTGGAGCTTGGGAGCATTTTGGAGTCTTATAATTGCATCTAACTTCATGTTTTGCTTTGCATTTACATCTTATCTTTAAATCTTGCATCATAGTTGCATTTTAGATTAGTTCATTTTTAGTTTGCATTTGAACATATGTAGAATCATGCATAGATCATTCTAGTTCAATACAATAGCATCCACCTCCACTTGTTTATTTATCATAATCACCATCATCCCTTCATCATAGCATTCATCCTCGTTGTTTGCATATAGTTTCATGTAGGCATTTAGTTGGCTTGCATGTTGAATACTAATCTCGTTTCTTAAGTGTCATTCTAATAGCCTTTGTGCACAAAGAAATCTAAGGGCCAAAATGTTAAAAGAATGATTAAGAATAGAGGACAATGAGACGTTCTTGAAAGATTTAGTTTGTTGCAAATTAGAATAACTTATTTGCTTTGAATCTTTAATATAAATCGTTTCATTAAGGTTTGTGTTGATACTAACTTTATACATTTAACACACACACAATTTCCATAAGCATGACAAACATGACATTGAAATAGAAGAGCTTCATTATCTATGTGTTGGATCTATTGCATGTTCCCCAATCTAATCTCTAGAGTCAAGTAGTGTTTTATTGAGATCAATTTTAACACAAATGTGGGCAAGTTACCTACCTTTCAAGAGTGAGATGAGAGGAACCCATTAGTTTTCCAAGGATCATAATGATTGATTATAGCATATTGAGTCTCCAAAACTCCATGGTAAGTTGAAGGAGACAAATCTAGACTATAATTTTAGAGGAGAGATCTTCCACAGGAGCACAAACCACATGCTAACGTTTGATGGATAAACATGTTTCATTATGAAAATAAGGGCATCTCTTGAAGGCCATATTTGAGCCAACCATTCTTGAGAAAACAAATTATAATATATTTGAAGCATCCAAGAAGGGAAAATATATTTTAATGCCCATAAATTAACAAATTAGAGCATGTTTAAAGAGAAAGTACATGCCATCTACAGTCAAATAAGGATGGACAACCATAATAGGTTGATCTGCACTTTTCTTTAAACAACCATTTGATCTTGAGTATTTTTCTTCTTTTTGAACAACTTTGAACTTGATTGTTACATTCAATTGGAGGTGACCAAAACTATCATGGTTTGAAGACGAAGGTTCATTAGCTTGAACTAAATATTTGAAGGATAATTTAGAAGGGTCCTTTGGCCCCCCAAGTGTAGCTATGCATGCCAAGAAACTATCACAATGAATAAAAAAAGATACTTCTGAAACCAATACCCCTATTTTTTACACCCAAGGAAAACACCACAAATCTGCAATAAAACAAAGAAAAAACTCTTGGGATGGAATCATTAAAAATAAAGGAGGAGCAGAATAATACAAATAACTTAATTCACAAATTGTAGCTTGTTGACCTAAGTCTATAAATTTAAACTTCATTGCATGGATAATTTGATCTAAAATGAAGTATGATATAGTTTTAGCTCTATTTAATTCTTGTGCTTTTTCTTATTGAATAAGAACGTTTGCAAATACCTTTTAGGAGTTTGCTACAAAGGAGGAATTCTCCTTGGTCAAACTACTAGGATATTGACTTATCAACTTTTAGAAATGATGAGGGACTACATATAAACATGTATAAATTCCATGTGATGTTAAGAAAGCAAATAAAAGTTCATAATTTTGTATTCATATATTAATGTTAGTTGGCATTTGGCTGTTATTATGAAATAGATTCTTAATCTGTGTGCTTCCTTGGATTCTGTTTCTTTTGTCATATTCCTGGAGAATGGAATGGGGTTTCAAATTGTTTGGCTAAATGAGCTTCTGATCATTTGCAAGGTTGAAATATTGTGGAAAGGGTTCAATTACCCCCGGATTTGTCCCAAAAATTGGATCAATTAGTAGAGATAGACAAGGATGTTTAATGCCCTTGCTTTGTATTGCTCTATTTTGTTTTGAATAAATTTTTACCCCTCTTTTAATTCACATAAAATATATTCATCCCAAAATAATCCCAAACCAATTGAACCTAATGCTTATCTTCTATAATATAATATTTATTCTCTAAAAAATATGCTGAATATTTTTATTAAGTCAAGTGGCTGATTAAGAGTCCATCACGCTATATTAGTTGCAATTTGTGATTAATTAAAGTTGAATGATTTAATGGAAAGTGACATTATATAGGCAGCCAATGTTTCTCTTTGCTTTCTTTCTACGTTGCATTAGTTAGCAGCATGTCAAGATAAATTCAGTAATAATATTTTTATACAAGAATTTAATAATAATATATTTGAGTGATTTTGATATTCAGGTATCCATTTTCAATATAGTATTTTTAGAAAATTAATTTTTTATATAAATAATCAATGTAATTTAGATTTAATAATAATATATTTAAGTGGTTTGATATTGAAGGGCCCATTTTCAATATAGTATTTTAGAAAATTAATTTTTTTTATGTAAGTAATCAATGTAGTAAAATTGAAAATTTTAGATTTAATAATAATATATTTAAGTGGTTTGATATTGAGATCAATAGATTTTAGGAAAATAGGTTTTAATTAATTTAATAACATTCATATGCATATTTATAAATTAATAATTGTAAATTTGAGTGTAGAATATTAGTAATTGTGCATTTTCTTTTTACAAAGTAAATAAGAAGAATAAAGATATCCCTCACAATCTCATTCAGAAACAACAATAATAAGCAATAGAAGTATTTAAATTATTAATAAAGATTTTGGATTATTTTTAAATTTTGTTAAGAGAAATGATATCTTTTTGTTAAATAAATGTTTCAATTTTTGTGCTGATTTTTGTGTTGTTCTTTTCCAACATATTTTCCATATAGATTCAATTTGTGTCTACTTTGCTCTTCCTTTCTGACTGATTTAGGGATTAACAGTCTTTAAAAATACTTTAATGCACTGCTACTACATCATGATAGCATGTTCTTCTTGGTCAACCCCTATCATTAAGACATCAAGCAAATGTCCTAAAATGATGTATGCAGACTCTTTACACTTTTTATAGATATAAGTGTTTTCCTTCTGATTGCTCCTTTAATATTTCAAGATGAGAGAGGATGCTTCAATATGTGAGAATTATAACATAAATAGGGGAGAGGACCCACTAGTTGAGCACCCTAACTTCGTGCTTCTAATTATCCTACGTGGAAATTTCAAATCACTACCAATTTTTTACAGCAGCTTACTTGGCAAGTCCCCTGCTTATAACTAAGGTTTCAGGGCCACATCATCTAATATGATGCCACATCAGCATGCTTTTTGTCAAGGTGTCCAAAAAGGCCCAAAAAAAAGTGAGACCAATACTTGTGCATTCACAACATGTTTTATTGAGCGCTAATGTGGAATCACATGATTGGTTGCTTTTTAGATCAAAGGAATACATTTTGTTTAATTATGGATAGTCATCATCAATACTAACAACTTTAAAGTCACAACTATTGGTTCAATATTGATAAAAATATTGGACATTATATAAAGTTTAAACAACTACTATCACAACTATTGAAACATGCTCAGGTACTAGGTCCTCTCCCCTATAATTGAATACCATTAAATATTAACATATAACACTAAATCACGAAAATATGTATTTAATCAACTCTGCCAAAGAATGTAACAGAGCCAATGGTTGAAAACTGATCTTAAAGAGTTTCTTTCATGGATTGTTTGTTGTTGAACCCGTCATATGTTGCTTTGTGGATAGGGGAAGGTTCTTCAAGTGATTGTATGTCTCCTCTTCCCCCCCAAAAAGTTTGTTTGGGGGAGAAGGATCCCTATTTTGAGATAAAACAAAGTTCTTTGGAACAATTTTTTAAACCATCATGATTTTGGTGGGCTGGTTGGTCCGTTTCTCTTGCTGTTCCTTCTGATGTCTATTGTTTTTTGTTGCTAGTTGTTGTTGGTAGAGCTTCATGACATATCTTTTTCTTGTACAAGGGTCAGCGCCCTTTCAAAACCCTGCTTACCTAATAAAAATCAGAGCTAACGGTCAACATTTGAATTCTGAAATTTAAAAATGTGAGGATAAAATTGACAACACTCATATTTTTAACCTTCCAATTTTATTTGTAACATAAAAAATACTCACATCAACCACTTTATTAGAACATAATTATTAATTATTAACACAATATAATTTCTCTTAAGACTTTATATAAAATTCTAGCCATTTTAGTATTATGTTGACATTGGAAAATCGGTTAAAATTGAGAGAGGTAAAGATTGAAGGATATCTATTCTACAGATGTTACCTAAAATAAAATATGATTATGATCTTATCTCTTATATTACACTAACAAAATAATTTGATTGAAAATAACTAATAAAGATGATAGTATATTTCTTAAATAAAACTTTCCTTATTAAAATATGGAAACATCTATTCAGTTCTCAGAAAGCATCTTTGACTGTGTTTATTATTTAATTGAAAATCTTAATATAACAATTTTTAAATTTTTAATTAATTAATAAATATAATCAAAGGTGCATTCTGATATAGTGGATAATAGTTTAAAATATAACTAAGTAGAAAAGAGAGTGACTTCAAAAATTAAATAAAAATGCCAGATCTTTGATAAAGAGAACTAGATCTCCTCGTTCTCCTCGCTTCCAGGTTATAATTTAATAATAATAGTCTGTAAGTCCTTTGAATTTCTATTCAATATGTCTCCCATTCCATTATCCAACACACTTTGATACCTAAGCTAGAAGACAGTGATCTATGTTTTAGGTTGGTTTCTCAATTGAAGATCAGAAAAGATGGTTGTGAAGTTATATGGACCACCCTTTACATCCTGCACCAGAAGAGTGCTTGCATGCTTCTTAGAGAAAAACATTGATTTTGAGATTGTTTTTGTGGATATTTTGACAGGAGAGCAGAAAAAACCAGAGTTTCTGGCCTTGCAAGTAAGAGATCATTTCTATATTATCACCTTATTGGGTTTTAAGTAACAAAACAGAGTTTGAGAGAGAGAGGACTAATGTTTATTCTAATTTGGCTGTGCATTTACAGCCGTTTGCAAAAGTTCCTGCAGTCCAGGATGGAGATCTCACTCTATTTGGTAATCATATTCACTTTATATGTTTAAGCATTCTATGGGTACTGTATCTGATTCTCTGTGCTTTCTTGTATATATATATATAGATCTGATTTGGGCAGTGTAGATCTGATTCTCTGTGCTTTCTTGTATATATTTATATATAGATCTGATTTGGGTAGTCTAGATCTGACTTTGACTTGGGTGTGTGCAGAGTCAAGGGCTATTATAAGGTACTATGCAGAGAAATATGCAGGACAGGGTACTTGTCTCCTGGGCAAGACTTTGGAGGAGAGAGCAGTGATTGAACAATGGCTTGAAGTTGAAGGACAGAACTTTGGTCCTCATGCTTATGCATTGGTTTATCAGCTGATCTTAGCCCCATGCATTAATGTGCCTCAGGACAAGGCATTCATTGAGAGCAGTGCCCAAAAGTTGGGTGAAGTATTAGATGTGTATGAAAAGAGGCTGTCAGAGAGCAAGTACTTGGCAGGGGACTTTTACAGCCTTGCTGACCTGTCACATCTTCCTTTTACTGAGTATATAGTAAATGCTACTGATAAAGGATACCTGATAAGGGATAGGAAACATGTGAATGCATGGTGGGAGGATATTTCTTCTAGGCCTGTATGGAAGAAGGTTTTGGCTATGAAGCCAGGCCTTGAATACCTGAGCTTTCAAAATTAACAAATCTTCTCTTTTTGTGTTTTTTTCTAAATAATTACACTCTGTTTTGTATTGTGTAGAACGGTGAAAAAATAATTCCTCTTTTTGCAGATGTGAAAGTGATTTGCTATTGATAACAATTCCCTCTCTTTTTAATTAACTGAATTAATTCTTCTTTTCACAGATGTGAAAGTGATTTGGTATTATGTAACTGAAGAGAAGTTTTCTGCTGTTTATTTTTGTTCTGTTTCAATTTTCATATAAATTTGTAATAGTTTATCTTCAGTATAGATAGCTTAAATATATTTAAGCTAATATTTTTAAATGTCAATTTTGAGTTTTTATTTGTAATCTGGAAGAACACAAAAGCTACAAGAAGATTTGGGTGAAAGAAATTTTGGCACTGCCAATATAGAGGTGGTGTGGGAAATGACCAGAGCTATGGTCCGTGTTTTTACAAATGGAAGAAGAAAAGCAGATTTCAGTACCTACATCAGAATTATTTTCAACATCATCCGAGTTGTGTGCACTCCTTCACCATAGTTATCTTAAAATACTAATAATATTTAATTCTGAATTATTCACTCATGGAATTGAGAGGACAAGTTCTAGGTTGAGTTATTCTTAAGACTATTGGATTGGATATTGCTATAGTAAGGTTGTTAATTTTTTGGGAAGATTTCACTCTTGTAAGTCGCATTTTCAAAAAAAAAATTATGGCCTTTTTAACAAACCATTTTGGGACATAATTTCAGATGCAAGGCAATTTATGAGAATTTTTTTGGAGGCATTTAATCAAACAGTTCACATTCTATATGTTTGATGTTACATTTTTATTAAAAAGAGGTGTAAATAGTTTGTGTCTAGTTTACATTCTTATTTTTATGTATGTATTTGTTGGATGGAATTTCATTGTATATGTCTTAACGTCTATATTTATGCTTAACATACCTTGGACATTGAGATATGCACATGTAAACAACTTTGAATAGTTATTCTACTTTATTTTCTAATGGAACCATGTGCCTTGCATTTGATGGCTACGGGGATATTTGGGAATAATTTATATATATTTTTTATCATTATCATTGTGACTAAATACAATATATAATCACTATAATTTTTGGACATTGGTGTATAATGGTAGTGATAAGTCTCAAAAACATGTTGTAAAGAATTGAAGATAAGTACCTTCCTTATGGGTCGCCCTAATAAACTAAAATAAAGCTAGTAAATATCACTTAGATAGAACCTTTTTGCTATAATGAGTAGAAAGGAATAATCATACCATCATGACATTTTATGTTCTAACCGTTATGCATTTCAGGTTATGAATGAACTTGTTGATGACCATTATCTTGTGTGATAGTGGTAAGTAGTCCTACTTTTGATCATATTGTTGATATGATTAATATGCTAAAGTATTATTGAATAATCAAGGTTAGGATTATGGAAGTTGGTTTTGTCAAAAAAAAAAATGACAAAAGTTATATCGTTTGATTTCTTTATATGGCCCTTGTCAAGATTGTTTTTTCTTAATATCTTTATAGTTGGTAAAAGATTGTGCATATCATTTTGCCATTGTTGGGCATGGTGGAAGTGTAGGAATCTCTAAGTGTTAAGTTGTGATGTACATGGGCTAAGAGGGTAACTTATTGCTCACCATTAAGGTCATATTTAGTTTAAATGACATGCTTGAGTATTATCTAGTTTAAAGGATTTAGACTATCGCAAGAATATTTGGTTTCACCATAAGATAAATGAAATCAAAACACTAAGAATATACAATTGAGTGTATATGTTATGGTTATTTAATGGATATAGTTTTGTCGACTGCATTGAGCATGACTTAGAGACATTGATCATACTTAAAGCAATTTTATAATTATTTTTGTATGTAGATTTTGAAGTTTAGAGGATTTTATGCTGCCTTGTTGATGCACATTGTGTTCTATCTAGAAGGATGCCACATATGACTATGATACTTGATATCACTAAAATATATTGTAGTGTGACCCCACTTGGAGCCATATTGAGGCTTTTGCTTAGTTGTTGCATGGTGTCCATATTTTGATTGCTTCTACTTTGGGCTATGCCATGACTAGAATTATTTTATATTGATTATGTTGTTTTGCATATTTTTTTCACATGAATTTGATTTAGATAATTTATCTTTATAAGTTCCTACTGTCTAAGGTGTGTCATTTAAGATGGGTGATATTTCAATTCTCGACTAAGTATAAGATGATTGATAATTGCGACCATTGTATGTAGAGGTAATTTAGAAACCTTGTTCCTAATACTGACCATCTTAGCACATCATTTGAGTAAAATTATATATACTTTTTATTGGTATCATCTTTATGATCTTCCTTGGTTAAGTTAGTCCTTGGATTCTTTAAGGAAAATACATATATCAAGGTTGGGAATACTAGAAATATATACCTTGTAGATGTAGGAGATAGAATGGTAGCATTATTTAGTATCTATATAGGTTATCTTAACTTAGGAAAGTGTAAACCCCCATCTTGATAGATAAAATTTTAAGAGAACTACATGGGACTATGATCTTGTTTTGAAGTGGGTATGTGGATAGTCCTTGGGTGAAGGATGCCCTTGTGATCCAAGTCCATAAGGGAGGGTTTAGGGAATAGCTCTAAGGGTTGGGGTTGTTCCTAAACTTGATTATATCTCCCTCTTTAGTATGCTTCATCTAGAGGTTGAATTTGTATTAGATGATTGTAAATTCGTCCTTTCAATTAATATATCCTCACTATATATACCTAATCCATTAAAAGAAACTCCATCCTCCTTAAGTTTATCTACCCTAAGGTTGCAATATTTGACTTTCAAAAATCTACTCCAATCTTGGATGAAATTTTAGAGTAAGTTTTGTGAAGGTTTGTCTTCATGTGAATGTGTGAGAATGTCCCTAATCTTATTTAAACTAAAATATCTAGAGTTGTGTGTTAAACAATATGGATTTTTTCTTGTATCATTAAAATTTATAGGAGGGTATATGTTATCCTCAAGACCTAGTGAGGTCTATTCTTCCCAAAATAAGGGCATGATAAACTTGGCCATGACATGGTTATGAATGAGTTGGGGAAATACACTTACATGTATTTAATGATGATATTGAATTAAGCCATTATGATCTCGTGGTGTGAACAACCCTTATAAATCATGGATGGTCTACTTGCTCTAAATATGTACCTAATTTCAAGTGTTGAGTTTAGGATAGAGTTCCTTATGATCTCACCTTTGCTAATTGTGGGTAATTAATAAAAATATTATTATTAAATGCACTTGGGTATTTTTCCTTTATATGCATCTGGCGCATAAATGTATGATGGCGAGCCTTATGACTGGTAATATACAAACTATTATATACTTTGAAGGACATTGTTTAATATTACTACTATGATTTAATTTTTGTCTAATAAATTATGTTTTTTAATAAAAAATGAATGAAATGAGTGGAATTTATTTATATATTCATGTTTGTTACGTATGTGTTAAGTAGAGGCCAATGCATGTGGGTTCAATGTGCTACTTGTGTTTCAGTAATTGACCTTGAAATACCTATTGGATGTAATGTATGGGCATGCAGACAACTTTTTGTGACATATATAAGATGACTAGTATTTTTGAATCCTTGTGATATGTGGATTTGTCTAAAAGTTGACCCCACATGTCAAAAATGAGTTTGATATAGGTGTGAATAGCCTGCTAGATCACTAGTACCATATAGATAATGGATTCTAGGTTATATCCACCATATCTTAAGGATTAGTCATCTTTCACTGGTAGCATAGATTTAAAGGATGCTATAGGCTATCCATGATACGATTTAGGCATAGTCTAGTTAGCTATCACTGGCATTGTGCAGGTGATAAATGCTAGGAGCTAACTATTGCATATTATGGTCTAGATGATTACCATCGGTAATACAAAGGTGACAAATTCTAGGAACTATCCATGATATGATACGGTTTAACTAACTTTCAACAATACTATGTAGGTGATAGATGATAAAGGTTACCTCATATTAGGTTGGATTGACTTTTACTAGTGGCATGGAGGTAATGGATGTTAAGATTTGCTAAGTTGAAAGGTTCAATATGATATGGAAATTTTCTTATTGGACTTATGTGATGTGTGTTGTTATACTTACACCTTATCTAGTGACAATCACAAGTAGTATGGGATGCTTCTCCATCATCATAGTTGGTACAAGAGAAAAGGATGGGATCCATGATGTAGTATGAGATGCATTAAAATGTCTTTATCTAGATGGGATGGACTTAAAGGGTAAGTGTAAGTGAGCTAGGTATTATAAATATGCATGTAGTGGTGTCTCATACACTTCCCATTGCTAGTTGGTCACTATGCATATTTGATTCAACCACTATATACTTGTATGAAAATGGCCTTATTGTTGTGCATATTGTTATACTTATGCCCTTGCTAGTGATAAAATTAGGTAGTATGGGATACTTTGTTCTCATCATAAATGGTAGTAGATTGGAAAAGATATGGGACCCATGGTCTATCATGTGATGCACTTTCATATTTATGTGTGGGATGTACTTAAGGGATAGTGTGCTAGTTAACTTGATAAAAGGGAAGATGCTTCCAATAATGCTATAACCACTTATTTTTTCCAATTGAGCTCTATGTGAACATGCAATGTTTAGGTTATTCACATTTTATGTATGTTGGGTGCATGAGCCGATCACTATGTCTATTGGTGAGGTGTATAAGATCTAGTCACACCATGTATATGTAGGAAATAGCCATGTCATGTACATATGAGGTATTCTTGATCCAACCATCAAACTTGAACATGTGATATATAGGTTATTCACATTTTGTATCTGTTGGTTGCATGAGCTAGTCACCATGTGTACTGGTGAGGTGTATAAGATCTAGTCACCCTATGTATATGCAGGAGCTAGCCATGTTGTGTATAGATGAGGCTTGCTTAAGCCAACCATCAAGTAAATATGTGATATTGGAATGATATGGTCCCTATTTGGTTTTGCACTTGTTCATACACTAATGTTGGTGTAGTGTCATAAATTGCATACCCTTGCAATTTCACACTACACAATGTTCTCCTCTTCTAGGACATGACATAACATTTTCTAAATATAGTGTTAACACTAGAATATCTTTTACATAGATATTTTATAATAATTCAGGCCCTCTAAGTCAATATTCTTGAATAGGAGCACTATGTGTGGATGTCCATGCAAGGTCCTCGCATCCCACAAAAAATTGTGGTTCCAATGGTTGTTGGAGTGTTACCTTCTCATGAATATTCCAGAAATAACACTTTTGTGTGACTTTTTCCTTGAACACAACAACTTGAATTGCTATTTTTAAAAAAGGAAAGAAAAATAAAGAAAGCACATTTTTTATTTTCTCACATACGTGCTAATACACTCACACTCTTGTTTTTCTTATCAGGATTTGCAACTTCTTAAAGAAGTTGGGAGTTTTTATGAACATAAAGCTCTCTAAGTATTGCATTTGAATTTTTCAATTTGGAATTGAATAAGGTAACATTGTGGAAGCTTTCACATCTCTCTTGAGGGTTTTTGGAAACTTCCATGTGATAAAAATTCATTATGTTGCTTCTTTGCCACTGTATACAATTTCTCTATGTTAGCTTTTCAAAGTACCTAGTGATAACTTAGTGTATTTAACATCATTTTACATCTTTGGCATTATAATTTACTTTACAACAATCTCTTTCATTTTATCTATCAATATTATCAAATTCTTGGTTGTCTATGGAGACATAGAATGACCAAATTGAGGGTTTGATTAAGGCAAGCCCCCAAAACAACCCAACCCACACATTCTTTGTGTGTGTGTGTACAAGTATCACAAGTTGAAAATAAGTGATTAACCTAGTGATATCTATCTACCTTTTAACAATATCTCATTGGATTATTATGATTTAAAATTTATATTTCATTTCTTTCCTTATATTGTTACTCTCATATTTCTTGTATACCATGATCATATGGTATTTATTATGTGCATGTAAGCATCGGTTCCAAGATGTTATGGATTTTCATTTTTGAATCTATAGTGGATGATAGCATGGTGCGAGGATGTTTACATTACATGCTTCTATCTTTGGCTGATGTTTTGAAAAATCTAAAAAATCATCTTTGAAGCTTGTACATTTCATTTGTGTTGATATCAATTTATAATCATTGTTACAAAAAAAATTCATCAATTTGTTATAACTAGGTAGTATATTCATGTTATGTTGTAATTCAGATATTTAATTTGCTTTCAATTATGAAAATTTCTTAAAAAATATTGACCAGACAGGTAGAAGAACCTCTAATTCATCCTAATGCTAGTGTAAATTATTGGTTGTAAAAGAAGTTCCATTCCTTTGTAAGTAGATTTTTCTACCCTACATTTTGGTGAACTTGGTGTTCTTGAGCATAAAATCCTTCTTTTCAAAATAGAGAAAACAAAACTTTTAAAATCAAACATTTGGATATCTTCTTCCTTTTATTACCTGAAAGATACATAGATTGAGTGTTGTAAATACTCTTATGGGATTTAGGACCCAATCTCTTCATACATATGACATTATAAGAAGAAGCATTTGTCATTACACTACATCATGGAATTAAAACCTTTCAACATTTTTATCTAGACTAGACTAGATTTTTCAAAAGAAAAATTCACAACATTCAAATTCCAAAATCCCCACATCATTACATATCTTTTGATCCCACTTCATCATCTTGGACATCTCCTTTGGATGATGGGTTTGATGACAAGGCTTCTTTGCATGTTCCATTTGAATAAATCTAGGCATTAGATAACAATTTAATTAACTTTCAAAATCTTCTATCTGTTGGCGTAAATAGGTGTTTTGTCTAACTAGTTCACTAGTGGGTCCTATTTATATGTTAAGTTTACTTATGTCCTTGGAATATTTCTAGAAGTCTTAAGTGTCATGTGATCTTATCTTATCATATCATGTCATTTAATACTTGTGTCTTAGGTCATTTGATAGTTATTGAGGTAGTTGTCTCTCTATAAAAGATTAAGATGCATTCCATGATCTTGTATAATCCTATAGCACATCCTTCCCTTTATAAAAAAGGCATCATATGTACATTTCATATTCAATCAATCAATCTTGCATCCTTCATCATAGCAATATATTCTTTCAATTTCTCTCTTGTGGAAGATATTTTGGTTTGGCAGTTGATCTTGAGGTGTTGGGAGTTCACATTCAACTCCTACATAACATAAGAGCTTTGATTTTGAGAATTATGAGTTCAAATATTCCAAGGTTTCTCTATATCAAGAGTTTTCCAATGTTCATTAGCATCAGGATAATCAATATTTGTTTATGTTGCTTTATTATGATTCTAGATTTTCTCCAACAATTGAGAGTTTCCAATGCTTCCAACATTAGACTCATCTTGTCCTTTGTTGCTTGGATTAAGGTTCTAAATTTTACTCCAAATTGTGATTCTAGTGTTTCTTTGTAGTCTACAGGTTATCTCATTATGGAGGGATATATAGTCTCTCTTATTTCCTTCCTATGGAGGGGAAATTTATTATATCTTTTTTCTCTCTTTTGGAGAGGAGTTTTGTCTCACTAGGTTTTCTCTTGTTCTTTGTTTGTGAGATATTTCATTTGTAAATGGGTACCTAACATGGCCTACTTGTTAGGGACCCATAATCATCTTCATATTTTACATCATTTGCATAAAATCTACTCCCTAATTTGCACTTAAGGGGGAATGTTGGTGTAAATATGTGTTTTACCTAACTAATTGAATAGTGGGTCCTATTTACATGTTAATTTTAGTTAGGTCCTAGTGAATCTTTATAGAAGTCTTAGGTGTCATGTCATCTGATACTTGTGTCCTAGGTATTTTAATAATTATTGAGGTATTTGTCTCATTTTAATGGATTGAGGCACATGTCATGATCTTGTTTAATCCTATCTCACAACCTTGCATTTATAAGAAAGGCATCATATGTACATTTCATATTCAATCAATCAATATTACATCCCTGATCATAGCAAGATATTATTTCCATTTCTCTCTTGTGGAAGATATTTTGGTTTGGTAGCTAATCTTGGGGTGTTATGAGTTCACATTCAACACCTATACTATCTAATTATTTTTTAATGCATACAATGCCTATTGTGGATACAATATACAATATACTAATCTCATATTCAAAATAGTTGAGTTTCTTCATGGACTAGTGCACATTGTGCATAACAATGTCCTGTCCTATACTTTTTGTTTTGGGAAACCAATAGGATGCACAATTTGATGTCATTAGCACACAACTTTCTTTTATTTATGACATATGAAAAACTATAAAAGAGGAAGGAGCTAAAGGAAAGAAAACATGATGGAAGTATTGGAGAAATTAATAGGATCATTGGTAGTGACTAGGTAGGTCCTTCAAAATATCATAGCCTTCAATTAAGAATTTAACACTCGGTAGGATTTATACATATTATTGGCTATCATAATTTATTTTATGAGAAAATGTGGCCAATTAATTATCTAGAAACAACCTATCTTTTTGTGCTTACAAAACTCTTTCACAGTGATTGAGTATGAGTTTGACACAACTCTCTAAAAATTGGTAGAATTAACTCTTTTGTGGATTTATCATGAAGTTCCAAGCTAGGGATGAGGATTAGAATTGAAATAAATTATGAAAGGAATATACAATCATGTGACACCATACCCACAAGGCAGTCACAATCAAACCTAATAATAGAAGAAATGAGACAGAGCCACCACAATACCATGAAACAATTCTTTCTCAAAGAATATAATGCCGACACACAGATTTGAATAGTATCATTTAAATCACTCTTTATATGTGGTTTCATGTTGGCATGTCTCTAACATATAACTTGCTAGATTTAGTATATAAAATGTGTAATGAATATTATTTGTGACTATTATAAACTTATGAAAACAATATTATGTGAAACAAAGAAAAATATATGCATGTGTGGTGTATGAGGGTTTCAATGATGGAATGACCTAAAGGTTTGAACACACTTACTTTCCCTGATTTCATTAGAAAAAGAGATCTCCCAAGAATAGGATTGACTTTCAACCTTGAAGTGAGTCAACCCTATTAGGAAGGTTTGTTGTTTTCTTATGACAAAAATGATTGATTGGCACTTTTGGGAGATGATTTAAAATGCATTAATAAACTAAATTGCATGACCTAACACTTGAAATGTAGAATATTATGATAACATAAATGAAAACAATAATTTGCAAGCAGATATGAGGACAAAATGGTGTGTTCCTGGCCTAAAATCTAGGTTTTGAGCTCTGTAGTAGGATTGGTTCACCTTAGGGAAAATGGGTCCTAGTGTAGGGGTCCAAAATTTGATTTTGTAGTCAGCTCTGATCTCAAATCTAAGCTTATGATTTCTCTAGGTTTGACTGTCAAAAAACTGGAAATCAAATTTATAGATTATTTTTCGTTTCTTGACAACAATTATGACAACTTTGAAAACTTTGCAAAATTGATCCTTTGATCAATCTTCAATCCTTCTTCACCTATAAATATGCACATACAAATAGAGGAGAAAAATGTTTATTTTTGGGTGAATGGGGGTTTTCCTTAGTCAAACCCCATGTTGGTAATTATACCTTGATGAAATGACGATGAATGGAAGGAATTGATGACTGAACACAACTTTGTCACAACTCACCAAACCATTTATGTCTTCCCTTAGAGGACTGAAGTCTAACACATCTCTCCGAAAGGAAGCCGAGTGAGTGGAAACAACTTCCTAAACTAATCTAAGTAGGGGAGAGATACAATTTTTTTTTGTTTTAACACCTTTTAACAATTACAACAAGAGAAGCACATAAAGAATAATGGAAATAGAACAACAACAATGCATAAAACAGTGACACCAAATATACTGTGGGGAAAACCCTTTAGGGTGAAAAACCTCACCCTCCAAAATCACAATACTTCTCTGTTATATCAAATAGGAGTTACAACATATCACTAAATACAAAGCTTCTACACAAGTGCTTCAATGTGAACACCTATTATGGAGTGATATCGACAACACTTCATTACCTGCAAACAAACTATGCATTCTACAACTCAAAGCAATCAATAAATAGAGTGTTACAAGCTTCAAGAAGCACCTAGAAGGTGAGGGGCGTCCAAATCCACATGGAAATATATTCAACGCCTTAGACATGCAATTAGACACATTTACAACATTCCCTTACACCCCTAACAAGTGTCTAACATGCAAATATTCTTCTTCCAAGCTTGGGGGCCTAGAATATGCTAAAAATAGCTTATGATAGATGCCTTACGATTGTCTAGAATGTCATAAACCTATCATAAGATTTGTAGGAGAATCTATCATAACCAACTAAAAATAGCCGATTCTCTTACATCCTGTCATAACCCATCTTGGGCGCCAACTTTCTCCATGCATTCAAAGATGCCTTATGGCACATCATAGAATCTATCATATGTCATAGATTCCAAAGTGGAATGCCTATGTCCACTTGGTATGATGATGTGTCATCCAGTCACCTCTAATGGGGATGCCACCTAGCCAGTGGGTCCCAATTAGTGACATGACACCATAGGAAATTAAATAATACAAATAAATACATAAATTACATCAAATAAATCAACCTTAGGACTCTAAGATCGAGACAACTTAATCCCAACATTCTCTCACTTGTCAAAGACCTACCAAGAGTCATATAGAATCAATTGCTCAAGGCCCCAAGGCCCATAGAATCAGAACACCATCTAAACTTCTTAGTGCTCACTGGTTTTGTCAGTGCATCTGCAACATTCACCAAAGTGTCAACCTTTTCCAGGTTCACCTTTCCATCTTCTACCATAGCATGAACAAAATGACACTAAACATTGATGTTTTTTGTTCTGGCATGAAAGGTAGGATTCTTTGCTAAAAAAATTGCACTTAGACTATCGCAACAAACAATAATCTGTCTTGCATCTAAACCAATATCAGAACACAATATCTTAAGCCAAATGGATTCCTTACAAGCACGAGTAGCTATCATATACTCTACCTCTATCATGGATAATGCGACTACAACCTATCACTTACTCATCCAACTAATAGCACCACCAAACATCATAAACACATAACCACTAGTGGATCTTCTGCTGTCAATGTCACCTGCCCAATCCAAATCCACATATCCTTGAATGCTCACATAATGCTAAGGTCCAGTAGGATAACCATGAAAACACAAGGCATACTCAAAAGTGCTTCATAAATATTTGAACACCCTCTTAACCTCATCCCAATGCACCTATCCAGGATTAGCCATAAAACGACTAAGGACTCCCATTGCTTGGGCAACGTCTAGTCTCGTACACACCATTGCATACATCAAACTTCCAACTGCACTTGCATACGGCACTATGGTCATGTCCTCCATCTCATTAGGAGACTTTGGACAATCATTCATAGAAAGATTCATCCCTTGCATCACAAGAAGAACTAATTGTTTGCAATTTACCATGTTGAATCTCTCCAACACGGAGTTCACATACTTGCTCTGGCTTAACAAAAGATTTCTGTTAGCTTTGTCTCTTATGATTTCCATTCCCATAATGTACCTAGCTACACCTAGGTCTTTCATCTCAAATTGTGCTGACAATTGAAATTTCAAATCTAAAATCATACTTTTACCATTCCCAATAAACAACATATCATCTACATATAAGACAATAATGAGAATGTGACCATTATCAATTTTAAAGTACACACAATGGTTAGATTTAGATATCTGAAATCCCAATGAAAACATATAGGTACCGAACTTATGATACCACATCCTAGGAGATTGTTTCAAACCATAAAGAGACTTCTTTAGTTTGCAAACCAAATTTTCTTTACCTTTTTCAATGAAGTGCTCTGGCTATGACATGTAAATATCTTCTTCCAAATCACCATGAAGGAATGTTGTCTTCACATCCATCTCTTCCACTTCTAATTCATATGCTGCTACAAGTGAGAACAGAAGCTGGATAGACATCAACTTTGCTACAAGAGAGAATATATCCCCATGATCAATTCCCTCCACTTGGGAAAATATATTAGCAACCAATTGTGCCTTATACTTCTCAACATTGCCATCATGACCACATTTTTTCTTAAAAACGCATTTACAACCAACAAGTTTACGTCCAATAGGAAAAGGTACCAGATCCCAAGTCTTGTTTTTCTTTAAAGAAGCCATCTCTTTGTCCATGATCCAGGAATCTAAATCATTCATACACATAGCCTCTCTAACAGTCCTAGGCTCATCAATATTAGTAATCAAGGAATATATGCAAATGGAATCCAATAATGAATAACCAAACCTTTTTGGTTGTCGGCTAACTTGAGTAGACCTCCGCAAAGGCTGAGGTTGAGGTTCTCCTTCTTCATAACTTTCAGAGTTACTTGAGCTCTCCTCATCATCATGTCCAATAGGAGTACAAGTGGTTCTTCTTTCTTTGGAGTAGGTGGAATCTGAACCACCTCCTTCTATTTCTCCTCTTTCTCTAGTTGTATCTCAACAGTGGAAGGTTTCATCTCTCTGAAGATTACACTTCTGCTATAGATAAAATTCTAAGATTCTGGATCCCAAAGCTTGTACCCTTTCACACTGACACCATAGCCAATAAATATACACTTAACAACCTTGTTCTCCAACTTTGATCTCTTCTCAATCAAAACATGAGCATAAGCTTCACAACCAAACACTCTGAGATGTCTCATTGAATGATTTTTACCAGACCACACCTCCATCAGTGTCTTACGAACAAGTGTTGATGTAGGAGTTCTATTGATCAAATAACATGTAGTGACTACCGCTTGAGCCCAATTTTTTTTTTTAAGGCTAGCACCACTTAACATACTCCTAGCCCTCTCCATCAATGTTTTATTCATCTTGTCTGCAACTCCATTTTTCTATGGAGTGTAAGGAGTTGTCTTATGTCTTTCAATCCCATGCTATTTACAGAACTTGTCAAACTCCATGGAACAAAACTCACCACCATTATCAGTTCACGAGAACTTAATCTTTCTACAAGTCTAATAAGGCCTTAAACTCCTTAAACTGACTAAAGACTTCAGCTTTATGTTTGAGGAAATAAACAAATGTCCTTCTACTGTAATCATCTATGAAAGAAAAAAAATATATAGATTTTGATAACAAAGGAACATTTACAGGACCAAAAACATTTGAATGAACATAGTCCAAAACCATAGAAGACTTATGAGAACTAGAGTAAAAAGAAACACAGTGTTGTTTTCCATATACACAATGTTCACAAAAGTCAAACTTGAGATTACAATCATTAAGGCCTTCAACAAGGCTCTTATTTTTCAAGGTTCTAAGACCCTTCTCACAAATGTGACCAAGTCATTGGTGCCATAACATTATCTTCTCTGCAAGAAGCTTCATTTCCATGGAATGAGCACCCTAAGGTACCCAAAATGCATGACCATCAGATGTAGCTGCAATGCACTTCTTCTCTACATGATTTGACAGCGAGGATGATGAATCCAAAGATATCTTCTTTGGTACATTAGAATAACTATTGCACTATACAGTGCATGCATCAAGCTAAAAAAAAGTGCCAATATGAACACCCTTAGAAAACACCATAGCTCCTCTTGTCATCTTGCATCCTCCACCAGAGAAAACAACTTGCACTCCTGAATCATTTGGTTTACTTACATAAAGAAGGTTTCGTGCCAAACCTAGGATATGCAAGACACCATCAACCCCCTTCACTCTTCCATCAGGAAATCTGATTTTTACAATTGCACGACCAACAATCTTCAAGTGAGAGTCATCACCTAGGTAAACCTCTCCGCCATCAAACTTCTCATACTTTGAGAACCAATATCTGTGAGAATTCATGTGAAAGGATGCACTCGAATCTATCAACCAAACATCTCCATGATCTTGGGGATGATTTCTCAGATTTAGAATTAGAGAGACTTATTTTTCTTCTTCTTCTCCTTCTTGAAATCTTTTCGAATGTGACCAACTTCACCACAATTCCAACATTTTTCCTTGGAATTCTTACCAGGATATATTGATCTCCTCGAAGACTTTGACTTCAATTTTTTGTCTTTCTTTTTGCTTCTCTCTTTTGGTCTACCACATATTGCAAGGGCCTCCTTGGCCATCTTAGAAGACTCCTTTGACATATCTTCAGATAATAATGAGGCAACAACCTCTCCATCTTAAAGGTGGAAGTAGTGCTTCCAATAGCCATTACCAGGTGATCCCAAGAGTTCGACAACAAACACAAAAGGAGCATGCAACAATCCTGTTTGTCAATTTTGTCTCCAACGAAACCTAGTTGTGCAACAAGCATGTTAAAAGAGTTCAAGTGATCTGCCACAAATACTTCATCTTCCATTTTTCAGAGAATACATCTTCTTTCTCAGGAAAAGCTTATTTACTAGGGATTTAGCCTGATAGACATCACCAATCTTCTTCCACAAAGAAGCATAAGTTTTCTCTTCATGGACATTTAGGAGGATAAAATTAGCCAAACAAAGTCTAATAAAACCCTTGGATTTCCATCTATGAGATCCCAATCCTCTTGTTTCATGCCTTGTGGCATTGTTCCAGAAACTGTAAGCCATAAGTCTCGGTCTACAAGCATGTCTTCCATTTTGAGCTTCCACAACTCAAAATTACCATTGTTAAATTTCTCCATCTCAATCCTCCCATATGTGCCTACCATCTCTTTCTTGCAACAAGGTAACAAAACACACACTATTGCAAAACTCCTATTGAAATAGATATTAGCTCAAAAAACCCTTCACCCAACAAAGGAACCAAGGCTAGCTAGGCTTTGATACAAATTGAAAGGAAGTCGGGTGAGTGGAAACAACTTCCTACACTAATCTAAGTAAGGAAGAGATGCAAAAAAATTTTTTTTAACACATTTTAACAATTACAACAATAAAAGCACATAGAGAATAATGGAAATAGAACAACAACAATGCATAAAATAGTGACACCAAATATATCGCAGGGAAAACCATTTCGGGTAAAAAACCCTACCCTCCAATAGCACAGTACTTATGTATTATATCAAATAGGAGTTACAACATATCACCAAGTACAAAGCTTCTACACAAGTGCTTCAACAAAAACACCTAATCTAGAGTGATATCGATAACACTTTGTTACCTACAAACAAACTATGCATTCTACGACTGAAGGAACTCAATAAATAGAGTTTTACAAGCATCTAGAAGGTGAGGGGCATCCAAATCCACATGGCACAATATTCAATGCCTTAGGCATGCATTTGGACACATGTACAACATTCCCTTACACCCTTGATAATTGTCTAACATACAAATATTCTTCTTCCAAGCTTGGGCGCCTAGAATATGTTAAAAATAGGTTATGATAGATGCCTTACAACTATCATAGAATATGTCATAGGATCTGTAAGAGAATCTATCATAATTGGCCAAAAATAGCCGATTCTCTTACATTCTGTCACAACCCATCTTGGGCACCAACATTCTCCATGCATTTAAAGATGCCTTATGATGTGTCATAGAATCTGTCATATGTCATAGGTTCATAAGTGGGATGCCTATATCCAATTAGGATGATGATGTGTCATCCAACACCTCTAATGGGAATGCCACTCAGCTCGTAGGTCCCAATTTTTGACATGACACCATAGGCAATTAAATAATACAAATAAATACATAAATTACATCAAATAAATCAATATTAGGACCCTAAGGCTGAGACATCTTAATCCCAACTCTCTAAGGTTTGAATATTGCATGAATTGGCTTGATTGTTTGCTTGAATTCTTGAAACATACATCATTTAATGTTAGCTCCAAATCATGACATGAACTTTGACCTTGATTATTGCTATAGATGACTGATAAATCTGCTCTTCAATGCTCTTGACAATAATATTTGCTCTTATGATCTCTTGATTATGCAACTTATATTTGAATTGATAAAATAACTATATTTGTAGGTGTTTATCTAATTTCCTAAAAATTAGATTCCACAAGCCGACATTTGAAACTTGAATTTGAATCATTAAAATGTTGCCAAAAACATATTAAAAATTGGGTCCTAGCACTTAAAGGGGACACATTTTCCCCTAGGTGAATGGTTCATAGGACATAAATCTAGGACACACAATTTCGAAGGTGTTTAAATAAATGTTGGCAATTGTTTAATGTAGGTTTCACTTTCCGAAAATGGGAATAATAAGGCTTTGGAATGCATAATTTGGTCAATTAGAAGCTTAATTAAGTCCAATTAATTAAGGGGATGAAAACATAGTGTGAAATTGTAAAGGTGTACAATTTTATACACTAAATTTAGCCCCCACTTTAGTGAGAGTATGAACCCACGCTCAAAATCACACAAAAGTAGACAAATAAGTCAAGAGAGGTCTAATTGTACAATTGTTGGAAAGATGAGAT